>CM065295.1:88700459-89011215 GCA_032871835.1 Dipteronia dyeriana | reverse complement strand
CCCCCCCCCCCCCCCCCCCCCCCCACCCCCCCCCCCCCCCCCCCCCCCCCCCCCCCCCCCCCCCCCCCCCCCCCCCCCCCCCCCCCCCCCCCCCCCCCCCCCCCCCCCCCCCCCCCCCCCCCCCCCCCCCCCCCCCCCCCCCCCCCCCCCCCCCCCCCCCCGTTTTGTGGTTTTTTATGTTGTTTGGCAAAAATCAAAATCCTTTTTTGTAATACATGAATTGTCTCGATTACCATTTATAAAAGTCATTTTATGTCTACTTTTTAAAAGTTTTTTTTTTTAAACATATGAATTGTTTTAACTATCCTTTATAAATTTTAGATATTTTACCGTAAACGCTTTCATAATAAATACTTAGTCAACACTTTTTATTTTTATTTTTTACACCTAATATTATTTACCGAGAATGTAAAGAGACTAGAATCACGGAGATCAATTTATATTATTAGAGCATCTCCAATGCAAATATGCATTTGGAAAAAATTGATTGCCACATAAGATAGATAATTAAAAAGTTTGAAAAACTCTCTCCAATGCAATTATCCAACTTCAATATGGAGATGAAGTGACAATCAAAAAGTTATAGAATATAGAGTTACGTTTCTAATTCTATAAACTCTCATAGAAATACCGACTATGATTTCTAACTCCTGTCATCAATAATAATAAAGCTCGTTTAATTATAAAATAAAAGAGGAAAGAAAATGTAATAATTATTTTATTATGATTGACCATGAAATGAATGTAAATTTGACTTTATATAATTACATTGGAGATGTAAATATGTATTTCATTATTATTTTTTTGTTCAGAAGTGAGCTCATAGTGAATAGCAATACTGATGTGAAAATATTTAGAAACTAAAAAAAAATATATTTACATTGAAAATGGTCTTAAAGATGTTAATATTAATATTTTGTTTTAATGAAATATTTCGAGTTAAATATTATGATGTATATTAATTGTATATAAAAACTGATGATTTTAAAATATTTATTTTGAATTAAAATACTTATTGATTCATTGATAAAATAGTCAATATTATACTTAATTGAAAGATTTTAATAAAATATTTATAATAGTATAATTTTTATTGTGATTATATTTATGAATAAAAAGTTATATTAAATTAATTGAATTTAATTAAAAAATAAAATAAAATAATATTATTTAATACAAATAATGAAATAAAGATTCAGATTTAGATCCCTAAACCTAGATATTTAAAATGAAATCTTCATTATAAAAAAACTATTGGAGTGAGACCGATTAGAGATGTTCTTACGGATCTACATTTGTTTGGATTAATTGTCCTCCGTTTCATCCAAGTCTCCATAATATATTGTAAGTATTTACGCATTGAAAAAAGACAAAGAAAGAGGAGAGTTCAAATTTGACTATATGGCAGCTTTTGCTTGGGTCCATAGTTGCTTTAAGTTGATTTAAAAAGTGTTTGTATCACATTCCTTGACGCCT
Organism: Dipteronia dyeriana; assembly: GCA_032871835.1. Lineage (NCBI taxonomy): Eukaryota > Viridiplantae > Streptophyta > Magnoliopsida > Sapindales > Sapindaceae > Dipteronia > Dipteronia dyeriana. The sequence goes on along the minus strand of CM065295.1, from coordinate 89,009,739 downwards.
CTTTTTCTGATTTTGGGTACAATTCCCCATGAATGTATACCTTGAAAAGATAGAAAAGTACCAAATTCCCACGGAACAACAAAAGCAAAACATGTCCATTGTCCAACAACAAATTATTTTGACTTCATCTATCTAGAAACCCCAAAAAGCATAAGCCTCTTTCTCCAGCCATATTTTGCTCCAAAGAAGAGTCGAGCAGAGTACAATTTACAAACAAAATAATCCACAAATAACAGCTGTCCGCTTTACTTTGATATAAGAAAAGGAAAAATAAAATATCTCAACAATTATTTACATGCCAAAAAGCACAAAATCACAGGATAGAGCTCAAATTAAATAACATGAAGAGGTTGGCTTCCAAGCACTAAGTTTTTAATTTTTATTAACCAAACACAAAGCAGAAAAAAAAAATGGAGAGGAGAACCTAAACAAGTCACAATATGATGAACAATTTTTTCAATAGTAAAATGTTGTAATGTTGATATAATCCAACACGATCAACCCCAATTACCACCACACATTTCTCTCTTCAAAAGCAAGCATCCAAGAGACAGCAACAGCACAAAGCAGCCAAACTGCAAATTTTTCAAAATTCAAAACCCAAATTAAAAAGAATTTTAGATAGTTAGTTTGTGTTGGATTCCACATTGCAATGCAAGTAAAACAATTAATAACTAAAAAAAGTCTAAACATTTTTTTTAAAAGTTAAAAAATTTATGAAAGTAACTTTATAGTTTAAGGGTTTTTCACTTTAGTTCCCAAAATTTTTAGTTTTTGTGTTTCTTGCTGCGGTAGAATTAATTCAAACATAAATATTGATAAATATTGACAAACCCAATGAGTACCACCCAGTTTATTCGGATATTAATAACTTTAAATTAATTGGGCATTATGCCATTATTGTATAGCTTATCCAAAATGTATCCAAAACCCAGCACCCAAAAACGACAACTTAGGATAAAACAACACCAAAACCTTGAAGGAATCGAAAGAAAAAAAAAAAAATCACCTCGATATTCACAACAATAAGGAATGACCAAAACACCCCTAAACAACCCAAAACTATCTTTGGACCACAATATAAAATGACCCAAATACCCCTCAACGGTGAAATTATTATTATTTTAATAAATAAAGAACGTGACCTACTGGGTAGTTTCTAAGTTTCCTCCAACTAGTGAGTTGACTCAGTAAATCAATCAAACAGATCTAAATCGATAAGATCATGCATGCCATGTGATTTTTAATTTTTTTGATCAGATTTCACAATACAAACGAATACGGAGAGAGGGGGGATAAAACAGTAAATTACCATCCTTCGAGCATGCCGGGGCCTTGCTTTTGTTGTTGCGGTGGAGGCTGAGCGTACTGGGGAGCATAAGGAGGAGGATATCCCTGCTGAGGATAACCCTGTTGTGGTGGATATCCCGGTGGAGGATATCCCTGTGGCGGATACGCATCCTTTGGATATCCTTCTGGTGGATAACCTATAACGCATTACCAAACACACCCCGACCAAATTTAAGAATAAGAACAGATCCAACAAATCCTACAAATCAAAATCCAGAAAAAAAGCACAAAAGATCGACCAGATCTGCCAGATCCAATCAATAAATATGAAAAAAAGAAAAGAATGTGTACCTTGAGGAGGAGGGACACCAACTGGGGGTTGTTGTTGATTGTAGTAACTCATTCTTTTTTTGATCGAGTGTACTTCTCTTTCTTCTTGTTCTTATTGTTTTCTGGAACAGAGTCTTTTTTCAGAGAAAATTAAATTTGGCTAGAGAGAGAGAGAGAGAGAGATTATATATAGGAGGGTGGAGATTTTTTTTTTATAATATAGAGTTTTATGGAAACAGCAAACTTATTACAAGTACAGGAGTTGTGTGTCAGTTGAACCACCTGATCATGGCACGTATGAGCGGTTGTGGATTTTAGTGACGTGGCGAAATCTGATTGGGTGAAGATGGAAACAGAATGTAATTGATAGGAATTGAAACGACGAGAGTTTGATACATTTTGTTGCGACTCCGTGTTCAAAACGCGTAGAGTAGTAACCAAATATTTTGTTGTCCCCACCTTAATTGTCTATAGTTTTAAATTATTTTTATTAATTTTCATATTTGTACGTTCTTAAAAAGATAATTTAGATCAGTACAATATAAGATGGGCGATCCAAATCCTTTTAAATATGTTTTCTAAAATTGCTAAAAGTAATGCTTTCTAATTAAGATTATGTTACTATACTTCAACAACAACAAAAAAAGATTATGTTACTATTAAAATTATTTATAGAATTTGGTAATTACAAAAATAAGTTTGAGTCAATAGTAAAACCTAATTAATTAAATTATTAAAGTCCTACTGTAACATTGACTTTGAATTTATTTTCTTCTTTCCAAATAGTATGGATTTTCATTCTACAAATAATATTCAATTTATTCATGGATAAAGACTAGGGAGATAACAAAATTCTAAGCCACAAATTCATGAATTATGATTGCTCTAATAAATATTATATGATTTTGAAATGTTTTCAAGAGACTTGGATTGGATCATCTCCTCATCTCACATAGGGGCTGTTTATTTTTCATCTAACCCTTATAACACCTTAATTTATTAGATATATGGATAAGTCTCACGGATTAAGATATTATGATATATTTGTTTTTAAATTTTAGATGATTTATTACAAATATTAAATTGATTAGGTTGTGTTTAGGCTTCTTCAAAATTTAGAATTTTTAGAAAAATAATTTGTAGGGTTTTATTATATGCTAATAAAATTATAAATGTATTATTGTTATAAGATATTTATGAAAATTTACTATATAAAAAAAACTCTATTGGAGCACTTTTTCAATAAGATAAAAGTCAAAACTTTTTACTTGTTTTAAAAAATGTTTATATCTTAAAATAAGATATAAGTTAAATAAAAAAAATGATTTATCTTAATTTAAGATATAAGAGACGATAAGTCTTATAGTGAAAAAAAAAACAATCCTTTAATCTCATGAAACATAACCATTGCAATGAATGAATAATTAAGATGTGATTGTTTTTCACTTACAATTTTATCAAAAACCAATCGCATGCTTTAAAGAGATGAGATGATAATGAGGATCATGATCCTTTATTTAGAAAATAAAAATGTTTTCAATGATGGAATTAAAAATGATATTCAATAAATAAGTAGTGTTAACATTTTCCCAAATAAAACACAATAAAAGAAAAAGTCTGACTGTACCAATGAGTTGTTGACACGTGACCCATTTTAGAAGAATACAAGAAGATAAATGTAAAAAATGAAAAGAAAAATACCATGTGTAAACATTCAATTGGTCGGATCAGTACTCAAACTTTTTCCAATAATAAATACAGCGTATAATTTTACTTTTATAGTATTTTAACACTATTCATGATAAATAGTAAGATAATATTGGCTAAGTGATAAACCCTCTCATACCTACATCAAGTTGTGTGTTTGATGTCATATTCCTCCCTCAATCCCAATGTATTTACTTTTTTTACTTGATATTAAACACTTCTTAAAAATAGACCACAGAAGCACACCATCTCTTAGTAGAGATGGTTCTGTACCTCCCTTCTACATCTAGTGATCAGAGGTTCGAGTCCCACCATACGTATTTTATAAGAATATGTGGGGAGTTTTCTCCCGATTTGTGGGAGCAGCCATCTTTTGATTTTGATTGTGAATATTGTAGTTCATATGTAACATCTTCTTGATAATGAAAGTAGTATTCATGACCGTATATATAGAGTAATTTATCTCGCAGGTCCCGATGGTAATTATATATATATATTTAAAAAAGACCACATAAACCGTACTCAACATTGCTATATGTTAAATTATTTAGTTTGTAATGTGTCAGTTTCGTTATAGGGACGTCAGAATATAATTTCACTAGATGAATTTACATACATATGATATAGATATAATGAACTCTTTCCCTGTGCAGGTATACACAACAACTTATCATGTCAAATCAAATAATAATAATAATAATAATTTAATTATAAAAACCATATGGTCAAATGGTATAAATCAAAAGAGATATCGTCATACATTTCAACATTAAGTTACACATAAGACTATTCTATTTTTGCTCTTTAAATATATGTCTACTTCTCGATATGACAAATTGAGAAGTAAAAAGGCGGAGCTCTTCTAAAAGTATCTTCAATTAGAAATATATTTATATTATTTTAATAAAAACAATTAAATTCTTCTTTTTTAACTAAAAATTCTACTTATTTTTAGATGAATATGAAAATCATTTGAATAACCTTTCAGATTATTAATATGTTATTATTAAATATTCAATATTAGTTCTGTTTTAAAGATCTAGATGAGATCTTTCTAATGATATAATTTTTAAGTTGATAAAATTTATAAATTAAAACTTATTATATATTAATTGAATTTAATTAAAAAGATAAAAGAAAAAAAAATATAATAATAATTAAAGACGGGAATGTTGTACTTCAATATTGAAAAGAGATAATGAAAATCTCATTTGAAAAGTGTATTGAAACTAAATAGGTTAACTTGACTCTTTTGATTTCAATAAATATCTTATTGGAAGAGTTGTTGGGATGTTATTATTAATAATTCAGATAATAATTAAAATAGCCAGCAATTCATTGTTTAATAAAGCCACGGAATTAAAATATGGGTGGTTGATTGGTTTGGAGTCGCTTTGAATTAAAGTTTTGAAAATATAAAATTTGCTAAGTACAAATGATTAGAGGAGGACATCGCAAAAGAGCAAAAAGAAGGTAAACCAGCTCAGAACACGACAACCTCAACCCATGTTAGGTTTGATTCGGTAACATGCACTGTTCCCCCGCGCCTGCCCCAAGTTAATATCCAAAATTCTGATTTCTTGTACTAAAGTCAACATGTTTTTGGATAATTTTTTTGTACCATCAAAACATAAATGTTTATATGTTTGTCTATAACGTACAAATTAGTTGTGTACCTTCTTAATCACTCTCCTCTTTCTCGTTGATGAATGGGGCAATAGTAGACTAGTAGTACACTCTGCTCATACAAATACACACTAGGTTTTCTCTTATTTGTAAGAGTTGGTATTTAAACCTCGCTACTTTCATTCTTAACATCAAAAATTTGCTTATTGAATAATAAATTTTACTGTTTATACGTATAATTTTATAAGTATATTGTTTTTTATATTATAAAGTTATAGAGACATAACCAATACGAAAAAAATATAGGAATTTATACACATAAGAACTATTATATAAATATATTTTATATTAGAACTTTAATTGATACGAGGGTTTGAATTATAGAGTTTTTCAATTGATATTCGGAGTAGGTAGTCGGTGGCCTCCGTGGCGGGAGGAGGTCACGAACCTCTTCCATCAAGCAAATGCAGGAGTTGTGATGCCTCCTCCCATTCATATTAGGAGGAGGCTTGTAGATAGAGGAGGTTGTGATGTCTTCTCTTATCGGGGAGGCACCGGTTGCCCCCCGTCTGAGCCCTTGCATTTCATCGAACACCTTAGTTGTATACACCCTCCTCCTTTGTACGCGGGTCTCAATATCCAAAATCTTCTAGCAGACCTTGGAAGCTTATGGGCATATACATGAAGATATGTATTAAATTTTGTAATTGACATATTCCTTGAATACAATTGGGTAGGTGGCATATTTCTTGGATATGTCATGCATCCAAGAATATTCTAGTTCTCTTAACCTCAATCGTGTGATTGATTGTCACAAGTACATATCTTAGACATTCATATATATACATAGGAGTCCCCTATAAATAGAAAAACAACATTTGACAAATCATTCGTTGAAGTGTAAATCCATAAAACAATGGCAACGCTCTTTCTCTATTCTTTTAGGCTTACTTAGGTCTGAAATATCACCTCAGAGGCTAAGACCGCACATTTTAAGTTTCAGAAGCCAAGTCTGTGACACTTTTCCTCTCCCGGAAAAGCTGTTGTCTGCGGCCTCCAATTTGTTTAGTTTTTAGTTATATGTTTAATATTTAAAATAAATTTTATTTATCAAATGATGATTTAACCCCTAAACAGTTTAGTCGCAACTATCTTTTATGAACCTCCTCCAACAACGAGGGATTTATGCAATTAAGTGTATGTTTGGTATGGAAGAAAGAAACTAGAAATGATAGAAAAGATGAGGAAAAGAAAGGACAATAATTTTCTCTTGAACTATTGGGTTAACAGAAATAAAAGAAGATTGAATGAATTTTTTTTAATCAATTTTACTATTTTATCCTTACATTATAGTTTACATATTATATATTTTTATATTTAATAAATAATTATAATTTAAATAATATTGAATCCAACTCTTTTTTTTTTACAAAACGATTTCAAACTTTGTAATCTATTATATATAAAAATTAATACATCTTTACATATTTATTTTAAAAAATAAATTTTAAATAAATTAAAAAGGGTAAATTTATAATTTCATTTAAAGTAAAAAACTTAACACTTTTCTCTCCACTTTTTCTCCCACTTTTAAGAGGATTAAAATGAGTGAGTCCTACCTATCAAATTTTCCTTCCAACTTTCCTTTCATTCTATTTTTCTCTCCGTACCAAACACACATTTTCCTATTTTCTTCTCCCTTTTCCCTCCACCCTTTTCTTTCCTCTCTCATTTCCTTCCTACCAAACATACCCTAAAGGCATCAGTTGAATATTTAAACATAATGGAAATTTGCATTAATTAAAAAATAATTATATGAAGAAGAAGTTGAGGTCCGATAAAAGCAAATGCTGGTGGAGGCGATAATTATTATAACTCAAGTTAATTAGCAACATTTTTCCTTCTTTAATGCCAATGAAGCATAATCAATTATGGGGTTCAGCTAATATACATGTACAGTATAGTTATATGATTAATTTTTAGTGATTGGGTTTTAATTTAACTATTTATAAAAGTTAACGATTTAAAAACTAAAAATAACTCACTATTACATAATTACTCATCAATTATTCTGATCCTGTAGTTAAATCCACGATTACATAGCAGGATGGATCATGCAGCTAACTAGGTAATAATGAAATTAAATCTTGATAGCAACACGACAGAAATAGACATTGAGGGTCACCTGTTCTACAATGGAAAATCATCATTCAGTAGAATTGTTTTCTTTTTAAAACACTTTGCTTGGTGGCACCTTTAAATTGAATGTATTTTAATTTAGAATTTTCCTAATTCCACTGTTGACCTAAAATTATAATATCATTCGCGTTTGTGGGGTAAGTATAGAGAGATTATCTGCATTGAAATTAACTGATATTTTATCATTATAAAGTTGGCTTTGAGGTTGGCTATTATTTTGAAAGAAAGTTCATTGGCTCATTGCTGACAGCAAGAAGAGAAAAAACAAAAGTTAAATATTATGTTTAATTCCACTTGAGCAGGCGAAACTGATGTTCAACTATTTTCCACTTAGGAATTCTCTTTTGGGGCAAATGTTACAACCAGTTTTTTGAAGCACAACTTGTTGAATATTTTATAAAAAATTGTAAAGCTTATTTTGACTTGAAACACATAACCAACACAGGTTGGTCACGTAAAATATAACATCAAGAGGCCTATAAAATGAATGTAAAGCATCAAATAAAATATTCAAACAAGGATCGGCCGACCACGAGTAATCGGTAAGATTTAAAGGGCGATTATTTAGTCCGGTTGTCATCCTTCAATATATATATATAACAAATTTATAATCGGTAAGTATTGATATGGACCATTAGATTTATATACTATGATTCAAAATGTATATACTTATCAAATCTCCTCCATAATCAATGGATCACATACAACGTATTGAGGAGGAAATATATTAGTGACTTAGACCATTAGATTCAATTGATTTGACTAATTCTGTATGTATTTATTGATGTTTATCCATAAGTTTCAATTGTTTTGACATTTTAAAGATTAAATAATGGATTATTTTATGGTCATATTCGATATTTCATCATAATAGATGCCTTTTAAACTAAAGTTATTAAACCGGTGAAAAAGGGTAACGTATCTCACTATTTCTATTTATCCATAATCTATGATCTATATACAATGTACTGATATTTATATCGATATGCATCCAAAAGAAAAGAAATATATAGGAAGAGAAAACCAAATTTTGACTGAAAATGAAAATGCAGCGTATATGGGTTGAAACCAGCCAGGCCATTAATATCTTAGCTTGGGACGGCAACATTTGCTGACTTAGCCAATTAGAATAGAGAAACTAAATTGAAAAGCAATCGTTTGAATAGCTGATTGATTTTTGGCTGGATAACATTAAACTATTTCTAGAAATCAAAAATTCTTTTTATTGTATTTTCATCTCTTACAGGCAGGACATATTCAAGAATCTCTACTGAGATTTTTTAAGAAAAAAACCTTAAAATTTTCGAAATCAATAATACCAGATATCTCATATTTTGTACCTCACATCTGCCCAATTGATGATGTGGTAATTAGTAAATTAATACACATTAATAATTATTCAATTTACTTAATTGTCACTTTGTTGATTGGGATTGAGATGAAACACAAATGTGTAATGTACAGCTTTACTCTTTCGAAATTAGATAAAACTACTTTATAGTGTAAAATAAAATAAAATAAAATAAGATACTAGATAACCCTAATAATTATCTTAAAAACCAATCCAAATGAACCGATAAATGATTTGTTTATGACCATGTTATCCCATGATTTATATGGTAATGATAACTCACTTATCATATCATTTATGTTGAATTGTGGGTTAATTATTTACGTTGTATAGTATTATCCAACGAATCAAACCTTTGAGGGGTTTTCCAATTTTTGCTCATGGGATGAAAAATAATTAGCAAAATTGATATGGGCTGAATTTGCATGTTTGGGTATTAGTTGGGCTCAATTGGGCAACAAAATAGTGTGTTTGTAGGCATCAGATGATTTATAGACTGCATAAACCAAGTGTTGATTCCGCTTTGCTTCACGGGCCAAAAAAAGGCTACACCTTATGTCTAAGCTTTTTACCAAAACGTCGAATCTCTCTGAACTTCGCCATTAATTGTTTGGTAAGACCATATTCCATATATGTGTTATTGATAATGTCAAATTTAACATAAAAAAGTATAAAATATTATATTTGATACAATAATTTAGTATTGTGTATATTGTGTTCTAATATGCTATTGTATTTAATATGCTATTGTTATAATTTTATTAAATAAAATTATAAAAGTCAATATTTACCACTAATGACATTCATTAAAATGATGAAGAATAGTTGGATTAAATATATTTTGATTGAAATATCATTAATGTATATTAAATTTAAATTATTTTAAATATTTTAAATATATATATTATGGTATTTTTATAATTAATATATATATATATATATAATGGTATTTTTATAATTAAAAAAAGTAAATTTATTGTTGTACCAAATTTGACACATAATATATCACGTGTCAAATTTGACAGTGCATTGGAGAAAGACTTTTGCATCTTATGTTAAATTTTAGCATTGACACACTAATTTGACACTGTATTGGAGATGTTCTAACATATACCAAATTTAACACAGTATTTGGCTCTGTCTTGAATGAATGTTTTTACATTCTATACTAAATTTTAACGTTAATATGCCTAATTTAGTACAACATTGAAGATGCTCTAATATATATAGATAGAAATTGATCCAAAATTTTACCCAAATTCATTACCAAAACAATGTTTCAAATTAATTTGTATTAAACATATTTGATATAAGATTATATTGATGATATGATTATTACATAAAATAATTTGGATTGAAGGAATTGATATTACAATGAATCTTATTTGATTGGATTGAATTAAATTTTATTGCATCACATGATTGAATTGGACATGTATATAATTAAATTAAATTATTTGTTTTTAGATAATAAAATTATGGTAAAATTTCACATAAGTCCTACGAATTGTCACGTTTATAAATATCTTTTTATATTCATCACTTTAGTCCTTATTTTTTTCAAAACTCACCATTTTAATTCCAAATATTTGAAAGTCAACTATTTTAAAACCCGTGAAAGTACTCTTTACCCTTATTACTATTTAAAATGATGCTTTAACTTAAAATGAAAAACAATAAAATTCTCAATAATAAAATCTTAAATAAATACATTAGCAAAAAAAAAAACTTAAATAAATAATTAAAAAACCCATGAATTTATTCTTATTTTGTATTTTTTCCATAATGGATTTTTATTTACCTAAAATGATTATCTTTGCTTTAAATTAAAATGAAAAACAATAAAATTCTTAATAATAAAATCTTAAATAAATAGATTACAAAACAAATTATGAAAAAAAAATCATTTAAAGCTAAGATAATCATTTTAGCTAAATAAATATCCATTACGACAAAAATACAAAAAAAAGATTAATGGATGTTATTATTATTTATTTAAGATTTTTTTTGTAGTATATTTATTTAAGATTTTATTATTTTTCATTTTAATTTAAAGCTACTATAACCATTTTAGCTAAATTAAATAGTAATAAGGGTAAATGTGTATTTTTATATGTTTTAAAATAGTTAGCTTTCACATATTTGGTAAAATGGACTAAAGTGATTAGTTTTGGTAAAAGTACGGATTAAAGTGATAAACATGGTTATAAAGGTGACAAATCACCAAAAAAGTAACACTTATGTGAAATTTTGCCTAAAATTATTTTAAATGATTTAATAATAAAATAATATTATTATAATTCAATTTATGGTAAAATAATTTTTTTATAAATCATTTTGTTATAAATAATATTAATTTTTTTTACAAATATGATGATTTAAATTATTTTTAGTAAAACAGAATAATTATATATTATCTTAATATAACTTAAAATGGAATAATATTAGTTTATTTATTATTAACTTTGCATGTATGGAGAAGCAAACATCAAGTTTTTAGTGATTTCCATATGTAATGGGAGATTATTATGACATTTGTGATTTACATCTGTATATGTATTGTTTATGTAGAAAGCAAGTATGAAATAATAAAATAGGTCTGTCAACAAAAAATCTCTTTCAGGATTTTCAATCAACCTTGGCTCTTCAATTGCCTTTTTTTTTGTGGTCCATTTTATTGGTTCCGTATACATTTTAGAAAAAAAAAATTGGGAAAAAAAACCACCGGTAAAACTCATATAATATTGCTATCTATAAGAAAGAATTTGAACACAATATAGTATGTTCATGAATTAGTATAATTATGGCTTCTAAATATTTTTAAGATTTCTTTTGCAATTCCAAACTTTGGTTAAATTGTTTCGAGGTTGAAGTAAACGTTATTAATCCCTTTAAATTACACTATTTTAAACTTTGGTTCACCAATAAAAACCTAATCACAGGAAAACTATCTTAGTTGGCACACCTTCCTTTTACCACTTCCACTTCTCAACAACATAATTTCATTTGTGCAAAGAGAAATCAGTGAATTAAATATATAATGTTTGTTGAAATGGGCACAATTGCTGATTTTTCTTCCGTGTAGTTGTTGATTAAAAGACATAAGCAACTAATTTGAGAAAAGGATTTTTAAAGAAACTATAATTTAATCTAGAACTATTAACTGTATTTTCATATCTCTTACTACGGAGAAAATTGTATTTTAATTATAAATCAAGTAACCTTTAGTGGATCTAAATTTGTCGATTTTCAAATTTAGGGTAGTTGAAAACTTACCCAAATGTCATATCATCAGTAACATTTTAGATTTAACTTTATATAGGCAATTAGAGAAAGTTACTTGAAAGTTTTAATTTCTCAATTTCAATCCATCGTTTCAAGTTTTAATCCTTCTTTCAACACCCATACAGAGTGCGGGTTGCTTCGAAGTATTACAATAAATTATAATTTGTTAAGATCAAACGGTAAAAGTGTGGTCCGAATATCTATTCAAATAAAAAGAGATACCTATTCTCACGCCACTAGAAAGAAAACTCATCACATGTATTTATAAAATATGTAAACTAAAACTTGAGTCTCCACCTGTGGAACGACATGTGCACTGCTGACTAAGAGGTGATGTGCGAGGGTGGCTTGCTTTGTTCACTCTATTTTTGCTACAAAATTTTAAGTTAGAAGAATAAGCTAATAAATTGAGTGATTGTGTAATTACAAGGTGATATCTTTTTAATGGCCAACAACTTCATCAGTATTCCAACCAAAATGGTACTTTTATGTCAATTAATTATCAGTTAATTATTTACAATATGGGAGATGCTCAACAAACAAAAACATGCATCAAACTAATTTATATATTATAATCATTTTTCCTTCAATGAAAATGACTGGATTTGAAAGATGAGAACTAGTTGGTGAGAGGTTTTAAAGCTACGATTAAGAAGTCTCTTTATTGTTCACGAGTTTCCATTTCTATGCCCTATTATAATGAATAATGACTCGCCAACAATTGGCATGAATCACAATCCACATGCAGGAAAAAAAAACAATTGACATGAATATTGGAAAAAGTTGGCATGAAATAAAGCAATTGACAATACTGGGGTACCGAAGGTACTGACAATTTGTTTTAATTGATGGAAAAAACTATTTACAGCGTTTGATATAAAATATATAGGATTGATGGTAAATTTTTCCACCAATAAAAATAAAATAGCCAGCACCTTGGATGCTGACTAGACAATATCTAAGTATTTTCATAAAGCAATCGTTTAGTTTCAAACATTAAAGCTCGTACACCATTTTTTTATTTTTTTTTATTATTGAAGTAGCTTTTTGTGGCCAATTTGTAGGTGAAAATGCATTATGTCTAATTTGTATAAAGTATGATCAATTTAGTGCATTTATTTTTTAAAAATATATTATTTGATTAAAAGTATATAATTCATGAAAACATTTTATAATATACAAAAATAATTCGAAATCAAGTGCGTATCGTCTTAATTTTTAATAACGGGGACATAGATTTATTGTAGAAGATAGTAGAAGAATAAAAACAATAAAAACAAAATAAAGGCTCCAATTGCCATTGCCAAACTATGCAAAAACTTTTATGAAATATTAAATTTATCGATTTCTAAACAAAAAAAATAAAAAATCATGTCAACCTTTTCATTTATGCTAAATTAAACTAGCCAAAAACACAATATTTTGATTTTACATAAACAATTGAAAAACTCACAACATTTAACTAACAAAAATTTAAATTTGGTTAGGGTTAACTGTTTTTTTTTGTGTGTTTTTTTTAAATAGGTGGTTAACATCTTATGATTTATGGCAATTTTTTTACATTTAGACAAGATATTGTTGGATTTTATGTATTTTAGTTTAAACGTTTCTCCATCATGATTTATAGAGTGTATTTGGTAAAAAGGAAATAAAATAGGAAAGATAGAAAAGTTGAGAGAGATAGAAAACATGAGGGAAGAAAAGAAATTAATTTTTTGTTTGGTAAACATGACTTTTGTTGGTATTGTTGAAGAAAAGATAAATGATATATATATATTTTTATCAAATTTACTATTCTACCATTACATTAGAGCTAGGAATTGTGAGAGAATTAAAAAAACATGGACAAATTTATAATTTCAATTAAATTTAAAAACCATTCATTCTTTTTTCTCCATTTTCCATCCATTTTTTGAAGGATTAAAATCAGTGAGTCTCACCCATAAATTTTTCTTCCAATTTTTCTCTCATATCAAACAACATACTTCCATCATTTTCTTTTCTCTTTTCCCTCCATCATTTTCTTTCGTCCCCATTTTCATCCATATCAAACACACTCTTAAGCAAAACAGTGCATGGATGTGCAAAGATAGGAGAGGATGAAAGAAACAGGTATCGCCACAATCTAAAGTTTCAATTTTTAACTATTTTTTTTCATTTATAGATGCTACATTTGGTAAGAGAATATGTGATAAACTGATAATACATGAGATTTTTTTATTTTTATTTTTACACATCAGATAATCAATGGCCGGATACGTTAAATACACCGACACTTATAAGTTGCTATTTTTTTTTTAAGATTAAGAAATAACAAATAAATAAACTAGGTCATAACAACTCTATGTGACTACACATTACCTCTTAACAAGATAGCAGTGCACAGACCTCACTTACATAATAATAGGGGGTTCAAATCTCTCTATCACTACACGTTAGCATGGTTGATATAGTCCACTTTCATAGTAATTTTATAAATATAAGTGGGAGTATCTTAACACTATAAATATTTTATAAATAAATAAAATAATAATGATGTAATACATTGCACATAATCGTAGTTAGTAGTTCCCTTTCGCAGTCGTTTTTACAAAGATAGTAAACTATCCCACTGTGCCCACCACAATCCGCATGGTTAAGTGACAACAGCGTTCCTGTCCAAGGTTCAGTTATTACATAGTTTTTGTTCTTTGAAATTTAACTACTATACAGTTACTGTATAGTTGCTGTTTTAGTTTATAGTTATTGTATTTGAATCTAATAGTTTATAAAAATAAAGATTTAAAATTAAAAAAAAATAAAACTAAAAAAAATATCCTAGCTAAACCTGCTATAAGTATAAGACTATAAGTGGTATATATAAAAATAAATAAATAAACTATGGGTCCGTCGCACTCAATCTGCTATAGCTGGTTGCCTTCAGACCAAGAATAAAATCTCCTGTCAAGCTGCAAAGAAATAAAATAAAAAATATAAAAGTGTGTAATAATAAGTGAGATATCAGATATGCCCAGTTTATGATTGTTTGTCAGACTGTATTTTATCGCTAAAAGTGCTTTTGAAGTTGGCCTAGACCGTTTGTTAAATTTTTTAAAAAAAGTGCTTTCGATTTCATTTAGCTTTCCCACAGTAAAAATTGGGAAGTTATAATTTGATGTTTTTTGAAATCAACTTACTAAGAAGAAGAAGAAATGAAAACAAACTCAATACTCTTATTAATGATTTTTTTTCCAAACTTACTATTTTATCCCTTACCTTTTACGAAGTTTACCGCATAACAAAACACGTACTTAACATTTATTATTTTATTTTATTTATAATTTACTGTAATATATATTTTGCTATTTAAGTGTTGTCTATTTCAATTGTATAATCTTATTAATCCTTAAATTAAATTATACTAGTTTCTTGATATATTCACGATTTATGTGGCAATAGATAAAAAAAAACATTAAAGCAAAATTATATATTTTTTAACAAAATTTATTTATTTATTTTATAACGAGTTTATGGTCACAAAAAAATAATTAATTAATGTTATAACATGTTTATGGCCATATAAAAATAAAATAAATTATTTATTTTTAAATCAGTTTGAATATTCGTTTTTATCATTTTTAGGTCCAGTTTGACTGCTTTTGAAATTACTGTGGGGGGAATTGCTTTTGGAATTGTTGTGGGAAGAATCAGCTGAGTGTTTGGTAAACTGATTATGGTACTAAAAGTAATTTCAATGTGTTTAGTAAACTGAAATAAAAAGTGTTGTGAGTGTGTAAAATTACGTTTATTTGTGTTTAGTGTTAAGTGTTATATAATTATGGTACTTTATTGAATTAATTAGCCCCGTTTTTTATTCTACTTTATTTAATTAATTAGTCCAATTTTTTTATTTTTTATTTTTTTATTTTTTATTTTTTTATTTTTTTATTTTATTCTAATTTATTGAATTAATTATCCCATTTTTTATACAGTTATGGCAACATTGTTTTTTGTATAAAAATATAAGTCCAATTTTTTTTGTTAAATTTCATTAAAGGTAAGGACAAAGTTGGAAAGTTAGTAAAATTTCATTTAATATCACTGGAGCGCGTTTTTTAAAAGCAGAAACCAAAATCCAAAATCCAAAAGCATGTATTTGTAGCTTCTCAAAAACTCAGTTGGGAAAAGCTAAAAGTGACCAAAAGCACTTCCTAACGATTTTACCAAACACCCTGTCTTAGGTCCAGAATCACTTTTGACCCCAGAAGCAGCTAGGGAAACAATACCAAACTGGGCCTTAGTAACTTTATACAATTACAACACGTTTTTAACAAACACATTGAAATTATTTTCGATTCTCACAGTCCTTTTAAAAATCAGTTAATTACTGAATAGTCAATCGATTCTTCCCACGACAAATCCAAAATAATTCCTCAGGGTAGAATTAAAAACAATTTTATCCGCATCGCAGCAACGTCAAACTGGACCATAGTCATATCGTGGCCGCCTAACCGGTCGTTAGTCAATTCAACTTTCAAGTGTGTTTTGCTGCTATAACACGCTTTTTGCCAATTCCCTTGTCTATATCTGTTTCTTGTTTGTTTTCAGTTTCACAGACTGAAACCAAGTGACAGAGAGAGAAAAAAAATGACAGCTGCCGGAGCACTGCCGAAAATCAACGAATTCCAGCCGTTTCCGGTCAAGGACCAGCTTCCCGGCGTCGACTTCTGCGTCTCTAGCTCTCCTCCATGGCGTACTCTACTCTCTACTCTCTTAACTAACTCCTCTGTTTTGTGCGTGTGTTCTGCTTCGTTTTCTCATTTTTAGCTCTTTTTTTTTTCTGCTTGATTGGTGAATCCTCATTTTTAATTTTTGTCTACAATGTATATGTTCAGAGCTCCATTTTCTCATTTTCTGATTTTTTATTTTGCTATGTTTTTTCAGTTAATCTGTAAACACTGATCTTTGATTCTGTTCACATTTTGTTATATTTTTATAATTTACTTGATTTATGAAGCTGCATGTTCATTCCTTTATACAAATTTCTATGGAGCTTCTGTGAAATTCTGTTATTTAAAATGACTTGTGTTTGGCGACCAAGAAAACGAAAGAAAACGAAATGAAAATTGTTGCTCGAAAAAAAAGTGAGAGATGAATTGAAATATATGATCCATGTTTTCTTGTGTTTCAAGTAATGAAAATCAGTGCTTATGATTATTTATTTATTTATTTTAAATCCGCTTAGAAAGGAAACAAATTAATAGCATTTTTACAGCAACTGAAACATATACTGATGTAACAATTCAGTGTCTTGTTGGATATTGTTTATACAAGCAATTCCAATGGCATGTTCTTACATCTGTCATAGTTAAAATTTTTGGACAATCTATAATACTTGATTTACTTTATGTCAAGAAATTGTCTATAGTACATTTATAAGAACCGAACAATGGCTTATAATCGCTGCATTACATGCAGCTGAAGCTCTAATTCTCGGATTTCAGCACTACATGGTAATGCTTGGAACAACCGTCATCATCGCAACCATACTTGTCCCGTTAATGGGTGGTGGGAATGTAAGGATTGTCACGCTTAAATTCTATTCATCGTTTCCTGTTCTTCATATTCCCTTGTACATTTTCTGTCGAATTAGATGTTCTTTTAACTGTGTTAATCTATAGGTGGAGAAGGCAGAAGTGATCAACACTTCGTTGTTTGTAGCTGGCATAAATACACTATTGCAGACTTTGTTTGGAACTCGGCTTCCAGTGGTGATGGGGGCTTCCCGCTCTTTCATTATTCCCGCTATCTCTATTGCTATCTCTAGTAGGTTCAACTCTTACATTGATCCCCATCAGGTTGGTCTACCGTTTTGTAATGCTCTTCTCTAATTGTTACCACACTATTTAGTCAGTGAAGAGCATGAATAAGTGCTGAAGAAAATGCTTTTAAACAACTCTGTATTTTTTCATGTCAATTGTTTCAGAGGTTTAAACAATCTATGAGAGCTATACAAGGAGCACTCCTTATGGCATCACTCTTCCATATGATAATTGGATTTTTCGGTTTCTGCAGAATTTTTGGAAGGTAAGATGTCAAATAGAAGGCTTCTTGAATTTCATTTTGTTTTTCCTCCTAATAAATAACAATACTAATTTTTATTAGGAGCCTTGGTTTTATTTGATTTCTTGTTATGCAGATTTCTTAGTCCTCTTGCTGCAATTCCTTTCGTAACTCTTACTGGACTCGGACTCTATGCACTCGGTTTCCCACAGGTAAGAGTTCTCACCAGTCACTGTGATTTTGCTCACAGGATTGTAGTGTAAAACCCTGCTTCAATTTTCTTTGTTAATTGCTAAACTCTGATGGTCAATGGAACTCTTCGGGCATTGTAGGGTGACAATTAACCTACTTTATTCTTCTAAGATAAAACAGAAATAGAAATAGCAACAATAAATGGTTAAGTATTGATTTGTTTGTCGAAATAACAATTTTTGCTCTTTTGATTAATGCTTGTAGTTGGCAAAATGCATTGAAATTGGACTTCCAGCACTGATAGTATTGGTTCTTTTATCTCAGGTTAGTGATGTTTTTAATCGTTGTCGTTTTCAGTCTACTTCAATTAAATAACATGTTGTTAGTTTAGCTTCTGATATGGTGCTAGACTGCTAGTGCTGTATATATGCTGCCCAATTTGATTTTGCTATTTGTATTTCCCTATGGGAAGATAAGATATATGCCAGTGTTGTGTTGCTTTTTTAATTTCTACTAGCATTCTTGATCAAATTTGGTTGTTTAGTTGTATAAAAATCAAGTGAGATTCAATGGAATGTTTGCCTAGGAAAAGTGGAAAACTCTGGCCTAGAACATAAACTGGTGTGCTGGATGCGTGGATTCCAATATTTTTTGCCTCTGCCCTTTGTCCTTGATATGCACTCTTTTTTAGTTTATGTGCCTTAATTTCCCTAGCATCTATCCTATTTGGAAAGATAAAGCATGTGAAATTTGATTCGAGTTGATCGGAGTAATAACCATTTTAATATATACTCTCTTGAAATAATTTGCATTTGTTTAAGGTTTGTCTGATGTTGTGGGTAAGTGATCATTTGCAGTACCTTCCTCATTTGTTAAAATCAAAAAGAGGCATATTTGAACGATTTGCTGTCCTTGGCACCATTGCTATTGTATGGGGATATGCTGAAATATTGACTGCGGCTGGTGCATATGATAATAGATCTCCAAACACACAACTTAGCTGCCGAACTGATCGTTCTGGACTCATTAGTGCTGCTCCATGGTAAGCTATACATAATGACTAAAACTTTTATGATCTCATTTCACTCACACACACACAAACACACACTATGGTAATCAATTAGGACATACATAATTTGCTAAAAGGAGATCAATGTACTCTTAGCCAGTGAAAAACTTGAAACTTAAATTATTTTGGACCAGTGACATCATCAACAATTTGTCTCATATGCAGGATAAGAATTCCTTACCCATTTCAATGGGGGAGCCCCAGTTTTAATGCTGGAGATGCTTTTGCAATGATGGCTGCTTCTTTTGTTGCTATCGTTGAGGTTTGATTTAATTACAAACATTTTATAGATTTGCGAAACGTTGATCAACATTTATTTAGAGTGGGAGAGCTGCTGCATTTTTTGTCATGCACACGGATGCATGTTCGCTGATTTTTGTGCATGTATAAATAACTTCTGTGTACTAGTGAATGTCTTTATAAATCTTTTTAATTAAGATACATATTCGAGTGATTTTGTCTACATGTGAACACTTTTGAATTAAACATAAGCTTTTATACTCGTGAAAATTCCTTGGCTTTCATTCTTCCTTCATTTATTGAATCATCAGACTTCTTTTTCTAAAACAATGTAAACACAATCTACACTTCATTTCTTTTAAAATAATGTTTTCCCTTCTTTCTTTTTGGGCAGTCTACGGGTACCTTTATTGCAGCTTCAAGATATGGAAGTGCGACTCCTATGCCACCTTCTGTACTGAGCCGTGGTATAGGTTGGCAGGTACTTAGCAAGTGCTTCTGTGCTCTATTGTTTATTATGACTTGATTATTGTAGATTCTAGAATCAAGATCATTGGTTTAATTTCTATGAATTCCAGGGAATAGGTATATTGCTTGATGGTGCGTTTGGTACAGGAAGTGGCACCACTGCTTCAGTGTAAGGAAATTTCAAGTTTTGATGTTGGTTTAAAGCTTTAATTGAAGATTTTTAGATAAGGGTTACTCCACTCTGATCTCTGTACATTTTCATATCTGTAACTTGCTATGGAAGATTTAAATTGATTTATTGAAAACTCATGTAGGCAGTAAATTGTTAGCGATTGTCAAAGTTCTAGCAATGTTATCTCCTAAGCCTGTGATCATCTAATATGTTCTTTTTCCATCTCTTGTAGTGAAAACGCAGGTCTGTTGGGATTAACACGAAGTGGGAGTCGGAGAGTTGTTCAAATATCGGCAGCATTTATGCTTTTCTTTTCGGTATTAGGTATGGCACTCCATATGGCAATATACAGTAGGATGCTCCGCTCCCGGAGGATTTCTATTATTCAATTTTTTCTTCAACTTGACTGATCTCTTATACATAATACATGCATTTTCCTGTAAACAACAATCCATAGGATCACAACTAACTTCTATATTGTGCACTTTCCATTTTTGCTTAAACGATAATGCAAAAGAGGAGTGTAGTGTAGTGTAGTGTTGTGTTGTGTCTGTGATTTTGTTCACTTAATAGTCTCACGACACTAATTCATGTCATTGACAGGAAAATTTGGAGCTGTTCTTGCTTCTATACCATTTCCAATTGTGGCAGCTCTGTACTGTGTACTCTTTGGCTATGTAGGTATGTATTCCATGTCTATGTCGAACTTAATAAATTTTGGTCCTTTGAATTTATGCATGTAGACTTATTGATTGTTGATGCTTATATGATAAAAGTTCAACTTGAAGTTAGATTCCAAAAAGGCATAACTGTTGTCGATTCCATTCACATCTAACATTCAAATTGACATTTGATTTCTGATGTCTGGTATGATGAGCAGTTTCGGCTGGTCTTGGTTTTCTCCAGTTCTGCAACCTGAATAGTTTCAGGACAAAGTTCATTATAGGCTTTTCTCTCTTCATGGGCCTTTCCGTGCCACAATACTTCAATGAATATCTTTTAATTTCTGGCCATGGCCCAGTGCACAGTGGTTCAACATCGGTTCGTGAATATCCAACTTTCAACTTATTTCCAAGTCTCACCATATTATCTATGAACGTGTTCTGAAATTCTGATTTTGCAGTTCAACAACATAATGCAAGTGATTTTCTCGTCCCCAGCAACGGTGGCAATTCTGGTTGCCTTCTTCTTGGACTGCACTCACAGTCGTGGGCACAGCGCCACCCGGCTAGACAGTGGCAGGCACTGGTGGGTGAAGTTCCGATATTTTGATAAAGATACTAGGAGCGAAGAGTTCTATTCACTGCCTTGGAACATGAACAGGTTCTTCCCTTCATTCTAGCTTTGCATTGATGTGAGCTCAAAAACAAATAAAAGTTGACAGATGGTATTATTACCAAATCAAAGTATTGAAAGAAAATTGTGTACGAGTATTGGAGCTCGGTAATAGTAAACCTGCAGCTGCTTTTCGCTAAGCTTTGTAACTACGATTGTATAGGTACTTAAATATATTCTATCAGAGGTTCTAGTAAATGATATCTTGAAATTGTTATCAACTCTATTATAATCTTAAAGAGTTCAACTCAATGATAAAACATTGTTGAAGTGAATTCAATGACCCTTAAACCAATCTTTACAATTTTGCTTTCTTGTATTGATGATTATTGGACATTTGAATACCCCTTTGACATTCTCTAGTCTGGATTGTACTTAATTTTCAACCAAATATACATTTTGATTTTGTTATCGTCAGCAATTAACATTTTGAAATATTACTCAAAACCAAAGCTAAGTAGGGTTAATATTAAAGATTTCCCCTCACTTTTGAACTATTATCGGATGTTTTGATAAAAATGTTTTTATTTCATAAACATACCCAGTGGATTAACATTAAATGGTTCAATTGATTGAGTTTTGATGTAAAAAAGTTTAAAATGTTCCTATTTAAGCTTTAATTATATGAATTGAACATTATATCTATTGACTTTTACCAAATAAAAACATGGTATGTTAGTCCTAAAAGAGTGTTTTGAAAATAAAAGTATTTTTATCTAGAAATTCAATAATAGTTGAGAGGTAAGGGATTGTTTTTAATATTAAACCTTTTAAATATTATTGTTGGGAGTCGACTGTTTTTAAAATGGTTTTTTGCTTCAGTACCACTAGCATCATATGGCGAGATGGTACTAATCTGACACGTGTTTCACATCAGTCGTAACTAAGAATTTCTATTAGCAGGGTTGGCCAGAGGGGTTAGAAAACCCAACATTTTGATAGAGCGACCAAATAGATCAATCTCAATCCAGTCATATATATATATACACGAGAGAGATCGTATGACAAATTTTTGATGCAAGACTTTATATGATTTTTCAACCTTAGATATATGAGAATCATGGACGAAATCATAATTTTTTTTCAAGATGGGTTGTTATGAATATATATAGACAAATGTATTATATTTATATATATATACATATATACACGAGAGAGATCGGATGACAAATTTTTGATGCAAGACTTTATATGATTTTTCAACCTTAGATATATGAGAATCATGGGCGAAATCATAATTTTTTTCCAAGATGGGTTGTTATGAATATATATAGACAAATGTATGAGTCAATTTTACGAGAGAAATTTCATTAATTAAGAAAATCGATGTATAGTTGAATTGACAAATTAATAATATTTTTTTAAAACAACTATAAATCAACTACTTACTTTAAAATCTAAAATTAACCGACAATGGGATGTATGTTTTTTTTTTTTTAAATACAACTACTGCCGGAACCTGGCAATATTAATTAGACTATACAAGCACGATCTAGAATATTACTCCCACTGTCGGGGAGAGGTTACATATGGATTATAACTCTCACAACCGGAGAGAGGGTTACTCCCACAAATCGAGAGAAAACTCATCACACATGCTTGTAAAATACGTATAATGGGAGTTAAATCCTTAACAATTAGGTGTGGAAGGGAGATATACAACCATCTCTGTTAAGAGCTGATGTGCTTTTTTGAAAATAATTGAGTCTCAATTAAACATAGAAATAGTTACATATATAAAAGAATGATTTTTTTTATCATATAGTGTATTTTTCTTCACTAAAAGATAATCTTAACTTCAATTTTTTAATTAATGGATAATATATATAATTCTCGTCGGGGGCAAAAACAATCCCAACAGTTGGGATTGTTTTTGCCCCCTTTAGTTTTAATAATTTGATTTTTTTTTTGTTTAATTCTCCTATCTATCATTAATTTGTCATATTATACACACGCGTATATAATGTACGTATTGGTTAATGGTCATTTTAGAAATATATTAGGGTCCAATCGACCAATTCTTTACTTAAAAAGAAAACTCAGAGTCCAATTTCTTAGTTAAAAATAAAACCCAAAATCCAAATTATATACATAGTAATCCTATTAATATTATAACCCTAAAGTAGTCATTTTAGTTAACTTCTATCTCATATGATATAGATACGATAAATATTGTCTATGTTAAGTTATGCTTATTATATTTTATATTCTTCAATAATTTTTATATCAATGATAATAATAAAAATTATGGGTCTATGATTTTTGTTATTATTATTAAATAAATAGAGAAAATCAAAAGTAACAATGACTATTATGAAAATTTTGTTTTTAACAACATACGAAAATTTATTTGTTAATAACCATTTTTTTAAAAAAAATTCAGTGTATGTCCGTAAATTACAAAAATACCCCTGGATTTGATTTTAAAAAAAAACTGAAAGAAAACTTGAAATCATGACTAAAATCTGGAATCAAACTTGAAATCATGGCAAGAAACTTGAAACTTGGATTCTTGTTTAAAAAAATGAAATTTTAAAACTTGAAATCTTGCTTAAATTGAAATGTTGAAACTTGAAATCTTGACTAAATTGAAAGTTGAAACTTGAAATGTTCTGGGTTTTTAAATTCTTCGTTTTCAAATTTTTAAACTTGAAATGTTGTCTAAATTGAAACGTTGAAATTTGAAATGTTGACTAAATTGAAATGTTCAAACTTGAAATGTTATGGGTTTCTAATATTTCATTTTCTTTCATTTTTTTCAGCAGATCTAATCGCCGGCGGAGGGGGAGCTCGACGGTGGTGCTGTGGAAAGGAAAGGAGAGAGAAAGAAGAGAGAGAGCTGTGAGGAGAGAGAATAGAGGTTGGGTGAGAGAAAGATGAGGCCGGCGACAGTTCGCCGGCCTTCGTAAGGATGCCGGCGACGATTCGTCGACGAGAGAGAGATAGGAAAGGAGAGAGAGGAAGCGGGGAGAGAGAAAAAAAATGAGAGAGGAGAGAGAAAGTGATTGAGGATGATTTTTATATGGGGGCATTCAAGTAATTTTTTTAAAAAGTGGCTATTAACAAATAAATTTTCGTATGTGGTTAAAAACAAAATTTTTATAATACTTGTGGTTATTTTTAACAATTTCCACTTAAATAAATCTGATCCTGAAACGTCGGTTAGACCTATTTATTAGAGAACTTAAAGATGTTACTGTACATTGGAATGACAAAAGAGTTCTTAAAGTAAAAAATTCTTTTAAAATTTGTTTACTTGGTTGACATCTATTCAATAAAAGTTTTTCTAATACTAAATTTTCTGGTTAATTATTATTTGGATTATTGGATCCCTATGTTTTTTTAACTATTAACTCTTCCTGTATTTTTTACTAGTTTGGTTCATATATTTTTAAAAACCCAATAATTTGGTTTGTATTACCATTTTTTTTGACAATCAATTGTCATATAAAATATAAAATTACTATTTTTCTTCTAAACATTTATTTTTAAAAAAAATAAAATATAAATAACATAACTAAAAAAAAACCAAAAAAAATATATATATTATGTTGAGATCCGGATTGGATCTCCACCATCCATCTAGTAAGACAGTAGAAATATATAATGAAACTGTAAAATTATTGACGAGAAGAGAATGGTCATATGGTAAATTTCTCATACTTATGCTACAAACATGTATTTGAGTCTCGATAAAAAAAAATAGAGGAAAAAAAAAACCTTATAAGAAAATAACCTGATAAATAGAGAAAAAACTTTTTTCCTTTAATCAAATAATAATAATAATAACTTGAAGACTTCCGGATGTATGCTTTAGGTTTAGGTTCTATTAAAATAAAAAAAAATAAAAAATTGAAAAGCTTGAAGAGTAATCAGCTTTCGTGTTCATCATCGTCTTCCAAGTTCCAAGCTTCTTTGTCTCCAACAACACTCAAAACTTTCATTTCTGTTAACCGTGTTTGTTCCAAATCCTCACATTTATCGTCCACTTTTGCAAACCAAACCCAGAAAGTGTAGCCAAACTGATGTTTATTTGTTTTTTTTTTTTAGATTTACATTGCTATTGTCGATCTCCGAGAATCGCAATGGAGATCTTTCTCGGATATCCATTGCTGATGGAGATGGATACATTTACGATCTCAGTGGGGGGGTTTTTTTTCTTCAGGGTATTTGGTTTTTTCGGATCTGTCTTGAAAATTTTGTGGGTTGCTTCGTACTGATGCTTTGGTTGATTAATTTGATAATATGATTGCTGAGTTTTGAAAATTTGTGTATTTGCAAATTTGGTTCGGTGATTTTAGGTCAGTTTGAAACTGGGTCTGTTGAATTTCTTGAGATTTGACGGTTTTGGGATTATGGAATGATGCTTTTGGTTTGATTATCTTTGTCGTTGGAAACTTGTGGATTTTGGGATTGGTTTAGAGGTGTGTTTGGATTGGATTTGTACAGCTCTTAAATTTTTTATCACGATTCTAGTAGGATTAGTTGTTTCTTCAAGATTGTAATCTGGGCAGTGGGAGATTTTAAATATATGTTGAAGAAAGGCTTTTGATCTGATAAATCTATTTGAATTGAATGTGAATTTCCGAAGTGATTGGACTTTGGATTGGGGATTGGAATTAATCCAATTTGGTCTTCTTCTTTTTTTCTTTTTACACTGATGAATGTTATATTTTTAATAAATTATTCTCAAATATATATAATTTAATACGATAAAATATGGTAATTCATCAAATGCGTTGGATTTATACTTAGTTTTAAGATAATTTATTAAAAAAATATTTTTTTTTTTTAATTTAGTCTACAATTTACTTATCACATCATTTAGGTTATTTATTTGGATTGTTTAACTTTTTTTTTTTATTATTTAACTTTCACCGTGTATCTCAGAGATCCATTTACCAGTTTCTTTTATATAATTGAAAAATTAATAAATCTCTACTGTTTATATAAGATTTCGGTGGTAAACATTTAAAACGTTTTTATTTTTACATTATATAAACAATTTTTTTAAAAAAAAAAATCTATTTTTTAGGATTGATTTCTTGGATTAAAGATAAAAACAACTTTGAATATATGATCAAACCAGTAAAAAGTGGACAAATAAAGAAAAGATAATTTTAAAAAGGGTACATTTAGGGACCCAAATAATAATTTTTCTATTTTTTTTTTATGTCTACATGATGTACATAGTATATACACGTTTTTGTATGAAAAATTGGTGAGTTGGGAACTTGGGTTCATTTGGCCTTTTGTACAATTACATGTTTGATGATTTCATCAAGTACTTGCCATTAAGAAGCACACGACCTAACTTCATCTAATAACCGTTTAATGGACCCTCTATCAATGCATTTATGTCTTCCACAGTATCTTATCATATCATATAGATTTAGTTTCTTCTCACACGAGTTCCTCCTAAGACCTAACAAGTGTCCATCGTAATTAATATATTCATTATTTATTTTCATATTATAAAAATAGTTTATTCTCATAAGTGTTATTTATTTACCATTTCGCTTGATTTTGGGCATTTCTCACCCCTTTTTTTTATTTTTTTAATTTCCTTTTCCCTTAAATAATAGTTGTCGTCTTGAGGGATTGAAAAAGTGGGATGAACGACTTTAAGGTTACGTTTGATTTTCGTCTGAAGGCCGAATAATGTTGAATTATATTGAACACTGAATAGTGACTGAAAACTGGAAACTAAATAATATGTTTGGGTTTTTTCACTGAAAACTGAATATAAATGATAAGTTGTTTGTTTTTTAAAGTTACAAATATCTAAAAATAAATACTTTTACATCTATACAATTTCAACTATTATTTATTATATATATTTTTTTTAATTTGTTCGATGTTTATATGTGAAATTATAATAATATAGTTATACATTTATAATGAAATCTATATAATCTACCAATATGAACATACCATATAACTATGCTACAAACAGATATAATTCAATTATATATATGTAAACTAACAAAATTAATGTCGAATTTGAGAGTATCTCATCTAGGCATATAGATATGATATTGTGATGCTTGAGACATATGTAAACTGTATTTATTTTATGGTTAAGTTTGTTTAAGTTTGTTTACAAAACCGGTTATTGTTTTTTTTAAGTGCTGATTTTCTCCAATCACATAATATAAAATTAATCAAATTATGAGAAAAAGTAATTCGTTGCCGAAATATAAATATAAATCGAAATAAATTTGAATACAATTAAAAAAAACATAGGATTCAAATGGAGATTTTGAAGTCTAGAAAAAACCAAGTTTTATGACTGCTAAACTTATTTAAATAGTGAGAAGAAAAAATATTAATATGTTAAGGGTGTGAGAGAAGATAAAACAAAAAATTAGATAAGATTTGTGAGTATAAATTTAGAAGTTATAAATTAATATATATTCAGTTGATTTACTATTAAGTGAAAAGTGATTTTATTTTTATTTTTCATAACCAGTGATTTTAAGAGCTCATTCAGTGATTTTATTACTTAAAAAATCAAACAAAACAACTTAATAACACACATTAAGTGCAATTAAGTTTTAAGTGAAAAAATCGAACAGGGTTTTAGGGCCTCTTTGATTTTTCCACTTAATACTTAATTGCACTTAATGTACTACATTAAGGTCCCGTTTGATTTTTTGTCTAAAGACTGAACAGTGCTGAATGTTATTGAAGACTGAATAGTGACTGAAAACTGAAAAACATGTTTGTTTTTTTTTTTCACTAAAAGCTTAATATACGTGATAAGTTGTTTGTTTTTTTAAGTTATAAATATATGAAAATAAATATTTTTATATCTATACCCTTCTAACTATTATTTGTTATATATTTACATTTTAATATATTAAGAACAACTATAAACTGTAAATTAATTCTAAAATAAATTTATTTAGTTATTACAAATATTTCATACATTATTTCATTTGTTGATTTACATTAAAACTGAACATAATATTTGATGGTGATACATTCTAAAATTCTCAAGAAATATTAATAAAAACAAAAAATCAACAACTACTTGATTTTGACCCAAACAGCATAGACCGGTGCATCTCATCCATATATATATATATAACTTTTTTTTTCTTCCCAAAATTAACATCTCAAAACCAAAAAAAAAAAAAAAAAACTCAAAACAAAATCATCACGAAAACCATTCTCCAATTAATTTTTAGAACAAGTGAAAAAGATGTACTCAAACTGTACTATAAAATTAATAAAACTAATTATCATATTATAGAAATAAGAAAGAGTTCTTACCATAATATGCTAGAAAAATCAGTCACCAATTGTTTTTGTTTTGAAGAAGTTAGGTTTACTGATGTTAAAGTTCTTTACGGTGAGAAAAAAAAAACATTAATATGACTAGAGCTTTAACAAAAACAACATTGGAAATATACAAAATTAGTAAGGATAGTTTTGGAAGTAAAATTTTGTAATTAATTCTACTGGATTTGTGTTAAGTGGGAAGAGGAAAAAATTCACTTGAAAAAAAAAAGTGGTTTTAATGGCTCATTAAGTGATTTTGGCCTAGTTTGACATTGCTTCCTCAACTACTTTTGGAGTCAAAAGTGATTTTGGACCAAAGACATGGTGTTTGGTAAAATCTCGGGGAAGTACTTTTGGCCACGTTTAGCTTCTCCCAACTGAGTTTTTGAGAAATTACAAATTCAAGCTTATGGATTTTTGTTTATGCTTTTGGATTTTTATTTCTGCTTTTAGAAAACGCGCTACAGTGATATTAAATGAAATTTTACCAACTTTTCAACTTTATCTTTGCCTTTAACGAAATTTACCAACAAAAATTGGCCTTACATTTCTGTACAAAAAAATGTTATCATACCTATAAAAAAATAGGGATAATTAATTCAATAAAGTAGAATAATAAAAAAATAAAGTAGAATAAAATAAATAAATAAATAAATTGGACTAATTAATTCAATAAAGTAGAATAAAAATTGGGGCTAATTAATTCAATAAAGTACTGTAATTGTATAACACTTAACACTAAACACAAATAAACAAAAAAAATGTAAAGTATAGTACATTAGCATCATTTAGATGTCTATGTCTTTTTAGTAATTTTATACTCACAACACTTTTTACTTCAGTTTACCAAACACATTGAAATTGCTTTTAGTTCTCACAACACTTTTGAAAATCAGTTTACCAAACACTCAGCTGATTCTTCGAACAGCAATTTCAAAAGCAATTCTCCCCACAGCACTTTCAAAAGCACTTCTTCCCACAGCACAACAATGTCAAACTGAGTATTTAACACTTATAAAATCAAACAAAACAGCTGAATGAAACACATTAAATGTCATTCAGTGTTAAAGTCAAAAAATCGAACAAAACCTTGGTTATTTTATTTGTTTTTTTAAGTGATAAAATCACTTAAAGAACCCTTAAAACCATTTATTTAGAAAAGTGAAAATATTTCAATTTTCATTTAACCAAAGTCCACTGATATTTAATACAATTTTTTTACTTCCAAAACTATCATTGTCAATCTAACTATTTCCAATTTTGTCTTCAGTCAAACTACTATTTATATTAATTTTTTTTCTTTCTCATCACAAACAACTACAACAACACAAAACCTAATTGCTTCAAAACTCAAACAATTATAGACACTAGTTTTCCTACCATATTCCGGTTTCCG
Organism: Dipteronia dyeriana; assembly: GCA_032871835.1. Lineage (NCBI taxonomy): Eukaryota > Viridiplantae > Streptophyta > Magnoliopsida > Sapindales > Sapindaceae > Dipteronia > Dipteronia dyeriana. The sequence goes on along the minus strand of CM065295.1, from coordinate 88,979,750 downwards.
GTAAGGATTCATTCATCTTTTTCTCATACTTTGGTAATTAGTTTTTTTAGTTTTATTTTAGAATTTGATTAATCTAAATAATATTATTTATATAAATTTAAAATATTATTAATAACTAAATAATTTTATTTTATAATTATTAAATTACTTGTTATAGTTATCATCGATATATTAAAATGTAAATAATAACAAATAATTAGAAGGGCATAAATATAAAAGTATTAATTTCCAGAAAATTATAACTTAAAAAAAAACAAACAGCTTATCATTTATATTTAGTTTTCACTTAAAAAAATAAATATGTTTTTCAGTTTTCAGTCTTTGGTCCCTATTCAGTTTTCAATAATATTCAACACTGTTTAGTTTTTATACAAAAAATCAAACATGACCTAAGTCTTTTTTTATTTTTTCCCTCTTGATTGATACACTTCAATACAAAAAAAAAAAAAGAGGTTTTTTTTACGTGGAAGTGACAAGTATCCATCATTTAACGTATATAATATATTATTAAATATAAACTATTTAATTTTTTATATCCTTTATATTCAATCTATTTAATATGGTAGAATTCTTAAGTGTTCCTCATTTAATATATATATATATATTCAATCATTTTTCTCCTCAATGCGCACTGGTATAATTTATATCAATCAAAGTATGTAACTCTAATGGTCCACATTCAACATACCGATGAAGTTATATCAGTGTGCACTAACTTGATTTTTTTTAATATATATTAATCTAAGTCTTTAACTTTTTATATTTCTTGACATTTCATTTATTCAATCTATTTAATATATAATAATTTTGTTTAAGTGTCCCTTTTTAAAATTTATTATATATATATAATTCTAAATATTTATTTATTTATATTCTTGATGCATTCCTTCTATTTAATCCATTTAATATTTTATTAAATTTTTATGTGTCTTTCATTTAATATGTTATTAAATATATTTAGATAATAAATAATAATAATAATAATAATAATGAAAATAATAGTATAGTTATAGACTTGTGGATAGGGGTAAACACCATTTAAAATATACAAAAGTTTGTGTATAATAGCAAAGTAGGCCATCCAAGCAAAAGACAATAATGTTTTTTTTTTTTTAACTTTGTTTGTTTTGACAATTATTCTTTCCCAAGCAAAAGACAATAATGTTTTTTTTTTTTTTTGAAATTTTTTTGTGGTTTGAGAATTGAGCCTATAAAAGGGAAATTATATTGTAATGAAGAGTAGTTTTTTGATTGAGACGTTAAACAAAAGTTTTCTCTGAGGGAGTTCTTTCTGGATGCCAACAACATCCACTTGCACATGAGGAAGAGTCGGATTCAGACGATGATGGTGGTGGTTTATCGGCAAATGCGACAAAATCGTAAATTTGATTAGTATCAACTGAAGGAAGACATACACAGTTTCAATGGAAATCTACGCATGGAAGATTTCTTGGATTGGATTTCTAAAGTAGAACGATTATTTGATATGATAGAAGTTCCAAAAGAGAAGATGGTAAAATTGATTGCTTTTCGATTAAAGGGAGGAGCTGCAATATGGTGGGACCAACTACAAATGAGTAGGCAACGACTTGGAAAGACACATGTTAGAACATGGCGAAAAATGAAGCAATTGTTAATAGGGAGGTTTCTGCCGCCAGATTACGGGCAATACTTATTTGAGATGTGTCAAAACTGTGAGCAAGGCAGGAAGTCAATCTTCGATCATATATCTATATTTTTTTATACTTGCTGTTTGTAATTATTTAACTGAATAGAGCAGCAAATGGTGTTTAGGTATCTTCATGGGTTAAACGCTTCTTTTAGAGAAAAGATTGGGTTACAGATAATTGAAAATGTGGAAGCAGCCTAACATCTAGCTTTGAAAGCAGAGATACTGGAAAAGTTTCCACGAAAGTTTGATTATGCTCGAAAATTTAGTCTTGAATCTGCGAGTTTTTCGTATTGGAAAGGAAAGGCTCCGTAAAATACATCTATAACTCCAACAAACACAGTTGATGAGCAAATTTGTGAAGGAGATTCTAGATGGCAAACTATAGCACCGACTAACAACAAAGATGTCTCTAAAAATCCAAATTCATATGCTAGACCTGCTACGCTAAAATGTTATCGATGTGGAAAATCTGGGCACAAGTCTAGCAATTGTCCTTCACGAAAACTTGTGGATTTGGCGGAACAATGGAAGTAAGATGGTGACTGTCCAGACGAATCAAGCGAAAATGATGATTATCATGGGGTTGAAATTGTAGAAGAAAAAGGTGAACGGGTCAATTGTGCAGTGCAACGAGTTCTCTATTCTCCTACACAAGAAGATGGTTCTCAACTCAACAACATTTTCAAAGCACAATGCACAATGGAACAAAAGGTACGTGAACTGATCATAGATTCTGGCAGTTGTGAGAATTTTATGGCAAAAGACTTTCTGAGCATCTAAAATTACCTACAACAAAGAATTCATCTCCCTATATTATTCGCCATTAAAAAGGGTCTAAAGGAAAAGGTAATCGAGGTCTGTCGTGTTCCTATTTCCATTGGAAAATATTGTCAGAATATAGTAACTCGTGATGTTATTGATATGGATGTCAGTAATGGTGTCCACGGTTCGGTTTCGGTTCCGAACCGTCAGTTTCGGTTCCGTGGAAAGGCCGAACAGTAACCGTAACTGGAATTGGGCGGTTTCGGAACCGACGGTTTTCGGTTTCGGTTTCGGTTCGTTCGGTTTTTTTTTTTTACAAATATTAATATACATTTAATTTATTTTTTTCTGAAATGCTGTCACGTGTCAACATTTCATTGGTTTTTTTTTTAATTTTGAAACCGTCGGTTTAACCGACGGTTTTTGGTCGGTTTTTAAGATCCCATAACCGTAACCGAACCGTCGGGATCCGGTTTCCAACCGGTTTCGGTTACGGTTACGGTTTCGGTTTCGGTTTCGGTTTCCAGAGGCCGGTTTCGGTTCGGTTTCGAACGGTTTAACCGAACCGTGGACACCTCTAGATGTCAGTCATATATTATTGACTCGACCTTTAAAATATGATGTGGACATTACCTATAGGGGACAAAATATTATATGCAATTTCCAGTATGGTGCTAATAAAATTGCTATTCTTCCTTCTAAGGGATATAACACCTAAAACTTCTAAAGTGGAGAGACATTCTTTTCTTACTCTTGCTTGTTCAAAAGATGAATTCTATGCGGATGCTAAGGGTGCACAAGAAGTACATACTATAGTTGTTAAAGCTCTTGTTGTAGACAAAGGAAAGAAACTAGCTGTTGAGATACCACAGTAACTACAACAAGTACTCGATAATTTCGAAGAGCTCACTGTAGAGGATTTACTTGATGGTCTACCGACAATGCGTGACATCCAAAACCATATTGATTTGATACCTTGAGCAAGCTTGCCAAATTTGCCGCACTATAGAATGAATCCAAAAGATGTGGAATTTTACAAGAAGAGGCTGAAGAGTTGGCGCAAAAAGGATTTATTCCTGAAAATATAAGCCCGTGTGCAGTTTCCGCTTTACTTGTTCCAAAAAAAAAAGGAGAGTTGACGAATGTGTATTGATAGTCGTGTGATAAACAAGATCACAATTAAGTACAGGTTTTGCTATACCTTGTTTAGAACACATGCTTGTTCAATTAGAAGGCTCAAAATTGTTTTCAAAATTTTATCTACGAAACAGATTTCACCAGATTCGTATCTGGCCTAGGGACGAATGGAAAACTGCTTTCAAGACTAAAGAAGGGTTGTACGAATAGATGGTCATGTTGCTCAAGTTGACTAATGCGCCTAGTACCTTTATGTGGCTCATAAACTAGGTACTAAAACATTCGTTGGCAAATTCGTAGTTGTATATTTTGATGACAGTCTGATTTACGGTAAGAATGAATAAGAGCATATTTGCCAGGTACGGAAAATACTAATTGTATTGCAGGAAAACAAGTTAATTATCAACTTGAAAAAGTGCAGCATCATGACCACCAAATTATTGTTCTTGGGATATGTGATTAGTTCAGAGGGATTTCATATTGATGAAGATAAGGTGCAAGCTATTCGAGATTGACCTATGACAAAAAATGTGAATAAATTCGTAGCTTTCATGGCTTATCAACTTTCTATAGAAGATTTATCCGCAATTTCAGTTCCCTTATGGCGCCAATCATGGAATGTTTAAAAAAATGGAAGTTTAACTGAGGCAAACAAGAAGAAAAACATTTTTGCACTAATCAAGGAGAAACTCAGTACAACACCAGTTTTGGCTTTACCGAATTTTGAAAATTCATTACAGTAGGGTGTAATGTTTCTGGTGTTAAAATCGGTTCTATATTGTCTCAGTGTGGACAACATGTGTCATTATTTAGTTAGAAGTTGAGTGACTCTGGACAAAAGTGGAGCACTTATGATCAATAATTCTATACAGTAGTGCGAGCATTGAAATATTGGTAACATTATTTGTTACAAAGGAAATTTATATTGTTTTCAGATCACCGAGCCTTGAAATTTATTAACATCCAAAAGCATGTAGATAATATGCATGCTAGGTGGTCAACATTTTTACAGAAATTTACTTTTGTCATTCGCTATAAATCTAGTTCACAAAATTGAGTTGTCGATGCCCTAAGCAGAAGAGCTACTTTGTTGGTGATTGTGAGCCATGTAGTTGTTGGGTTTGAATGTTTAAAAGACCCTTATATTGAAGATGAAGACTTTAAAGAAATTTGAGAGAATGTGTGTCAAAAAGCCTATAGGTGATTATTCAATATATGATGGTTACTTATTTCATGGCAACAGTTTGTGCATTCCTCATATTTCTTTATGCAAAAAGCTTATACGAGACTTGCATGGAGATGGTTTGAGTGGACAGTGGACACTTGGAAAGACGTAAGATGATGACTAGTGAGGAGCGATATTTTTTACCACAATTGAAGCGTGATGTTGGCAATTTTATTCGCAATGTTATAAAAAAAAATTCTTAGGTTTTTAGATTTGTATGTTTTTACCCTTAATTCATATTTACATTTTCTAATTCTTTTATCGATTACACTGTTAATAATTTTCTCTTAATCATGGAGAATATACTTGATTCTAAATATATTATTAAAATAGTTGTATGTGGATTGATAAATTAATAGATACATATTAATTATGGTTTATTTCATTTGTTATATTTATATGGATTAATTTGTCTAAGTTACAAGTTGAGATATTATTTGGAATATCTAGTATTAATGTTCTTATTTTTATTACGTTTTCATCATATTCAATAATCATTTTTAATGTTTTTCATAAATGTACAAATTAAAATAATTTATCTCAATAAAAAATTATTATTCGTTTTAAATAATTAAGAAAAAAATAATGTTTAAAATATAAACAATAATATTTTTTAAATTAATATTTTATTTAACATAATTTTTAAGATATATGTCAATTTAACTTATTATTTCAAACAAGACAAGTGTAACTTTTAAACGATAATCATGGTTGTGTCTTCCATTCCAGTTGCATATGATGTGACAATTTAGAGTAAAGTAAGATAAATATGTACAATTAATTATTCACCTTATTTTAAACATTACATAGCAATTGCTTACACAGTAGTCATATAGATACTTTTTAAAATAAAACACAAATTACAACATTTTCAACATTTCAACCACAACTTGTAGAAAATTTGAAATTCAATTAGATTCACAAATTTGCCTTGCAAAACATTTATAAATTATCATGACCACACAAAGGGGCTGTTTGTTTTTTTCCATAATAAATCTTATTACCTTTTATGATTTAATTTAAGATAAATTGATTTGTTTTTTTTTTACTTATAACTTATTTTAAGATTTATATATCCGATAGAAAAAGTAATTTTTTTTTTTTGCTTTTATCTTATTGAAAAAGTGATAAAGTACAGTGTTATAGTATATTTCCACAAATACCCTACATCAATTCATATATTTATAATTTTATCCAAATATAACAAACACTCCAAAAATCAATTTGAAGAAACCCTAACAACCTAATCAACTTAACAGGGGGTGACGATGGCGCCACCCATTGGGACCAGAGGAGACGACACCTCCCATTCGATTTTGGAGGTCGGTTGCAGATGGAGGTCGACGACGGATGGAAGAGGAGAAGGAGATGGATGGACGGCGACGGATGCAAATGGAGGTCGACAATAGTGGAGGGAGGAATATCGTCGTGTGGTATGCAGCAGATGAAGCAGAGAGAGAGGCGATTGAGTGATACGGTGGCGAAGGCGGTTGAGGAGAGAGACGATCTCAGGTGAGGCGACAGTAGTGGCATGAAAGTGGCGATGGAGGAGGGAGAGACATGAAGATCGCTAGATCTCAATGGAGATCGCCGGTGCGATCTCATGAATATATATATTATTTTCTTTTCTTTTTTAATTTATAAAACAAAAATTATTTTGATTCAAAAATCAAATTGAAAGGTTATAAATGTAAAATAGAAAAAAAAAACATTTTAATAAATTATCTAAAATATAAAACAAACATGATAGAATATCTTAATTTATAAGACTGGCCTAAATCTCTAATAAAATAAGATCTTAAAAGATTTAAGGTGAAAAAACAAAAGACACCTAAATTTGTCTAAAGCGAGGACAGTTGATGCGGGTCCAGATGATTGAAATTGATTTGAGAAGAAAATGGATTCTTTCGATCAAATTAAAGTCGAGTACTTGTTGGTTGGGAGAGTAAAGGCCTTATATGTCTTTTCAATGGTTGAGATTAGGTTTATTATCGGAGTGGTGCTATCGGTAACCCAACTACTTAAATATTTATATCTTACTTTTTAAAATTTTGATTTAATTATATAAAATTATATGGTTTTATTATTATTTTTGATTTATTTTCATAACTACCCTTTTACTTATTTTTAAAACTTAATACACCTTTTTTTTATATAAAAAAATAAAAAATATAAATACACTTCATCTCTAATCATTATATATAGTTGTCTCACATACATTTGTAGGATTTTTTTTCTTTTTATTTCATGGTAAAACCATATTTATTAGATGCATTCTTTTTTTAGTCAGTTGGATTATTGGTGGTAGATTGTGGATGTGATATTAATCGTTTTTTGATTTTTTTATTAACGATTGAGTTAGAGTTTTGATGTGGTTTCGTTTTGTCAGAGATTATGTTTTCTTGGTTGCAATTTCGTTTTTTTTTTTTTTTTGTAAATAACATTAAATTTATTTTGAAATATCCGGAATAAAACCTATAAAAAATTAATACAATTTATAGCATACCTATAAGATCTGAAATAAAATATAACGAAAGAAAAAAAAATAGCAAACATGGATCTGAAATTTGAGAAAAAAAATAAAACAAACATGTGAATCAATAAAATCAATAAAATCAATAAATAATAATTAAACATGGTAAATATGAGATCGAGATCTAAAATAAAATATAAACAAAAATAGTAACAAATCAATAAACACTAAACATTGGGAAATGTAATATCGATATCCGAAAGAAAATATGAATAAAAATAGTAAATATTTAATTATTTGAAATAATCTACGTCATTAAAGTTTTTGTCATTATGGTTTTAAAACAATGAAAGTGAGCTTTTATTAATACAATTTGTATGTCTATATAAGTCATTTAATAAAGAAAAAAAAATATTAAAATAATTTAAAAAGTGAGACATAAATAGCTCAGCGGTGTATTTGCCAATAGTACCACTATTATCATCCATCTTCTTCTTTAATAATTAATCCCTTCCAAAAAAAATAAAAATTGAAGACTTTTAACAAGATTAATGAAATCCATCTAAATGTATAAGATAATAATTTCTTTTGAAGTCCTTTAGGTCCCAATAAATATATAAATTAATAATTGATTAAATACATAAAAAAAATATAACACATAAAAAATCATAATATTTATCAATAAACTTTTAACTTAACAACTTTCTTTCAACAACAAAAAAAACTTAACAACTTCTATTTTTTCAATTCAAATCTTTCTTAATATATGTATCTAAAGTCATTTGTTTTTTCTTTGTACTGAAACTGAACTTAATTCGATCCTTAATTATTTTAAATCATATACCATATTAGTGTGCGTGTGTGTATATATATATTATTTTGTAGTAAGAAGTTATTTAATGTTATTATTGTTTGAAAAACCTCTTTTGGAGAAATGCTTGGTAAAAACACTATTGTCATCTGAATCATGATCATCGGTAAACGTATTCATCACTCCTTAAATAATTTATTCATCGGTAGACAATTTCATCACTATATCATTTTCGCTAGGATAGTTTAAAAGGTGATCAACATCCATCACATTTCTATAGTGTATGCTAGAAATGACTTCATATAATCCATCGATATATTCATCTTCACCAACTTATGGTTCAGAAGCCATATCAGTGACATATCTTCATTTGAACGAATCTTGCAATATCGAAAACAATTTGTAAAGGTTGTTGTCTTCGTATCAATGTTCGAAGCCGCATTAATAAATTTCATAGCATTCAATGTGCCTTTTTTTTTAGATTTATTGCTCCTACCTCATAGCTCTCTAATATGCTAGTGTACTCTCGATATACGTTTCAAATAAAAATCTTTTTTGAGATTTGTTGCTCGTACCTCATATTCTTTTCATTTCTATGATGGGATTACCTAATAGAAACGACGTCGATAATGAATTTTTAGTGCTTGGATAATCCCAATAACGTATAGTTGAATCTTTGATGTTGTATTAGGAGGCAATAAAAATAGTTCAATATTTGTCAAATGATCGGAGCGATTTATATATCGTTTGAGGTCCCAATTTTCTAGCTTTTGTTCTTGTTTTCGAGTATATTTTGGTATTTGATGTGTTTGTGAGACTTGTGTATGTACATGTTCCCTACGAAAGATATTTGGGCTTAATTGAAGAGTTTTGGAGGTTAAATGACATAATTTGGAATGGCTTGTGCAGACACCCCAACTTTGTAAGGTCATATCTCTGTCCTTTGATCGAACTACATCTTTCATAACCACTTTTCGGAAAGCCCCAGAGGTCTTCTTTCCAACGCACTTTACAGATTTTATTTTCAAAGTTTCTACAGAAAGTTATGATTATTTTCGTAATGGTGTGCAGAGAAGTGCGGTAAGCAATCGCGCAAGACCAAGTTGCGTACCGCGTTTTGTACCGCGTAGAAGGGCAGCAACCTCCAAAAAGTGATGTGTGGTTCGCTGTGTTGATGCGTACAGCACATTGTACCGCACATCTTGACAGAAATGCATTTTTCAGCCATTTTTAGAAGGGTATTCTTGTCTTTTCACCCAAAAGTCTTGCCCTAACCTCTCACACTATAAATACCCTCTTCTCTTCCCCTCTCTTCTCCTCTGACGGCTCTTCTCTTCTCTCTTCCATTTTCTTCCATTTTCTTTCATCTCTTGCTCCCATAGAGGTTTTTCCTCCATGGGAGCTCACCATACACCTCCACCTCACCACTATACACTTCCTCCATCAATCTTATTGTAGATTACAAAGGAATTATGAGCCAAATTCGAGCTAGGAAGGCTAGGAGCATCTTTGAAGGACTTGTCTTCAAGGGTTTGCTCTTATTTACTCATTTCTTTGTATTTCTTGTATTCTTTGATGTATTCCACCAATTTGAGGATATTGTAAACCTACACTTGTGTAATCAATGTATTGATTGTTCTTAAATTCATTTGGGTTTTGTTTTGCTCTTTGATATATGTGTTTTTATACTCTTAATATGATATGTTTGTGTATGACTTGTTAGAAATCAATATGTGTCTATGATTGGGTTTAGGAGTAATTGTAATTTATAGTAGAAATTAGATACTCATGATTGTTGATTGATTGATGGATGACTTGAAATTCCATGTATATAGTATTTTGAGAAATAGGGATTTTAGCCCCAAAGAATATAAAATGTTTCAGTTCAGGCTTTTAGTTGCTAAATTGACTTTCGTTCATATCCTTGTTCTTAATGGGTCTTTGTATTAAGACACGATTATCCATCCACGTGACAGGATTGGGTGATGAATTGATTGTGGGAAATTCCCTAATCAAGAGGATGGACCTTTAACCTAAATTGAATGTTCTTAGTGATATAACAATCACATTGTTGCATGTAGTTGTTAGGTAAACTTGTTTCCCATGTATATCCATCATAGGGAGTTGACTAAATCGAATCTTTGACCTAGAAGTAAAGTCCACCGACATTTTATTGTGCTTGTGTTGTTATATGGATTTTTTTAGTGCTTAAAACCATTGCTTAATTGATCACTTTGTAATTGATCCATAGTTAGATGCTATGTACCGAGAGGAGACGCGTTTGACAATGCTTAGATAAACATTCAATATGCTTGACTAGAAAGTGCTGGAACCACTAGATTAGTGTATAGGGTTCGATTTGTATTCCACGTGCTTAATGAGTTCATATATATTGTCTGGATTGCTCGAGAGGGATTTCGGGTATATATGGATACTATCTCTAAGATATCGACAGAGATTAGAGATTAATTAAGGGGATACGGGCCTTTGATATACTTGCACATTTGACGATTAGGTGAGTCTAGAACGTAATTATGAGGATTCTCACGGTTGAGTCGTTTCTCTAGTGTAACCTCATTTTATGCATATCTTCATTCCATCTATCATTGTATATATCATTTATATAAGTTATTTAGTTATATTATTATTTACTTTTCCGCACACTCAACACACGAGTCCGTTCGGAGTGTTGTAATAATAGCTAGAATTAGAGACGATCGGTGAATCTCACCTCCCAGTGGATCGATCCCTTACTTACCGTTGTACTAGTCTCTGTGACTTACACCCTTACGAGACCGAACTTAAATATTCATATTTGATGACACTATAACGACGTGTCCCGATCATCAAACATTCGACAACTTTTAATGTGTTTACTTATGTATATTTGTTGAAAATAGGTACAATACATGTATAAATAAAAACATAAACTTAAAGAAAAAAGAAGTATAAATATAAAACTCTTTTTTTAATTAATAAATATTTATTTATCGATAAATAAGTAATTCTTCTAAAATGATAATTTGTCTCGATTCTAGCAATATTATTTTAGGGGTTTACTACATCTAGGCATTTCAATATGTGAGAATGATAACATTTTTTTTATTGATCGTAATTTGTTACCTTTTTTTTTAAGCCTTTAATAACATTAGACAATTAGACATACAACATATTATTTATGTTCAATATAACAAAGTGAAAATAAATTTAAACGTTTTAAATTAAACATGCATTGAACAAAGAAATATTCATATTTGGCTCACGGGCTGTCGAGTTGAACCAAAACAAATTGTTTGGATTGGAGGGTCATTACACTGAAATAAAATATTTAGGGATAATTATCCCAATAGTTTGAATACCACTATTTAAATGTTCATTAGACGAGGAATTGGTTTCAAAATAACTATTTTTAACGAACAATGTTATACTAGTTATTCTATTCAATGAGTGACATTTTAATAAATAAGGGGATGACATTAATTAATTTATTTTAGACGTTTTTTTGAAATCAATTTTTTTAATTTTTTAAAACGGATAATTATATTTAATGTATATTATATATATAATATATCTCAAATATATTTGTTAGATTTTATAGCCTTAATCTTATGAAAGAAGATATATATATAGAAATGTTAAAGTCAGTGTGTACTGATATAATTTCATCAGTGCGTTGAATGTGGACCATTAGATTTATATACTTTGACTCGAAGTGTATGTACTTGTCAAACCTTCTACATAATCAGTCGTTAACATGTAATGCATTAATGTAATTTATATTAGTGTACACTAACCAGAATGTGTGTGTGTGTGTGTGTGTGTGTGTGTGTGTGTGTGTGTGTGTGTGTGTGTTTGAGGTATGCTATATATATATACACACTAAATATAATTATTCGTTTCAAAAAACAAAAGAAAAAAAAATGATTTCCAAAAAACATCTAAAATAAATAAATCAATGGCATCCCTTTGTTTATCAAAATGCCATTCATTGGATGGAATAACCATTAATGTAACTGTGTTCATAAAAAATGATCATTTCTAAACCAATTCCCCATCTAATGATCATTTTGATAGTGGCGATTTGAGTTGATGACCGTAATTATCCCAAATACGTATGGTAGGCAAAATTCAAAAATAGATAAAATTGTCTCAATGACGCATCTCATCTGATAGATGAATGAGTTTGGAGTTTGGACAAATGACTCACAAGTTAACAACTCGAAACCAACCAATAACAACATTTTTTAAAATTAATACCAGGTCTAGATAGGTCGATCAATAAATATTGTAAAAAAAAAAATTGATAAAATTTGGTTGTATATATAGATTATTACAATCCGAGTGGCAATATTGACCTAACTTAAAAGTTGTAGGTGCATCCATTTTTATATATAACCCCACTATTTTTTTTTTAATATTATGACTTGTAACTACTCCCAAATATTACCACGGTTTAATGAAATCACTTTTGTCCACTAAACCGTAAGGTATGGGAAGACCCTTCCCTTAAAGTGAGAGTTACATTATAAACTGTGCTTATAGAGCCCAATCTCAATTTCAATTGTGCTAATGACATAAGATTAGTTCACAATCTTTAGAGTTTTTTATGGTGGAAATTCTGTTTTAAAAATAACTCGCAAGTGCTTATGAACATAAGTACAACTGCAGGTATGGATCGTTCCCATGAAGAAAAGTGATTTATCGGTTATAACTAATTCTAATTAAGGTTAAATTAAAGTAACCAAGATAATTGTTTGAAATATTGAAATAAAACTACTAATTGTACTAATAAAGCAATTAACAAAAGAATGTTGGTATGTGAACAAGAGATGAAAAACCAGGTAACCAATGATCTCCATATATAATACTCGATGTTCATCAATTAATTTCATTAATAATATCCATCTAAATTTAGGGTTTATTCTCATCTTAACTATGGTATTACCGTTATTCTTTTTAAGATTTAACCATGTGTTCTCAATCACCACTCACCCTTTTCCAAGGTGAATCAGTAAAATTTTGTTTAGTTAACAATTGAATGGAATGGAATCAACTGTATTTTGACCAAAATACCCTTAATTACAAAACATTAATAATAACATTATATATTATGGATATGAAAGTAATATATTATAACATATATATTATATACTATTATTATATTTCTATATTATAAATTATATATTAATATTATTTTTATTATTTACTATATAATATATATCATATGCATATATTACATAATAATATATATAATATAAATATTATTATAACAATAATAATAATTATTATTATTAATATATTACATTATAATATATATTATAAATATTATTATATATTTTTAATATATATTTATATGTTATATATTATATATTAGAAATATTATATATTATATATTAGAAATATTTAATAATATATAATTATTTATAATTATTTTAAATATTGATATTATTAATATTAATATTATATATATATTATATTATAAATATAATATGTAATATAATAATATATATAATATAATATAAAAAATTAGAAAATATAATATATATTTTGGATAATAATATATATTATATAATAATATGAGAGAGATATATATATATATATAATATAGTATGATATTTATAATATATATATAATATTATATATATATATATTATTTTTGGAAACTTGGGTATTTTTTTTAATAGAGTTGGGGTATAAAGGGTTATTTTTTGAAGCAAAAATGTGTTAATGGAATGAAATGGGTATTCCATTGGTTTTTGGATGGAATGTCAATTCCTCCAAAATAGTGGAATCCCCATTCTAATTGAATGCGCATTCCATTGTAATTTAACAAACCAAACAAATGGAATGTATTTCTTTCCATTCCATTCCATTCCACTCAACCAAACACCACGTAAAGTATTCGTGTATTTATATTAATCAAGGAGTCTTACTGATTTCATAAATCTTTCTTGAAAAAGATTAGCCAAACCGTTGTGTGTACCGATGTGCATTGCACATCTGTTGGTAAGGCAGGAGTGGAGTGGGGAGCGATTTAGATAACGGAATCCATTGGTTCTTCACCGTTATGTGTACCGTTGTGCATTGCATAACGGTTTGCTAGTAAATTGCACTTATCCAAAATCTCTTTTTTCGTCTGAAAACTCCAAGCATATCTTTTGGGAACAAAAACGTGAAAATGCTCAAACAAAAATATTAAAAACCTAAATAACTCGAGAAACAAGCTATTGGTAGAGGGAATGTAGATAAAAAAACATATACAAATGATGACCGATCAGTTTTACCAACTTATGTTATCAACATGACCCTCATCTATTTTCTAGTATACTTCTTAGTATATATATATATATATATATATATATATATATATATAATCAGTCTTTCATAAGGGATCATTTATTTTAATTCTGGTGAGGATTACTATGAAAATACATCGATTTTTATGAATTTTAATATAATTTTTTTATGAATGATGAGTTCATTAAAATCTACTTATGAATAAAATTTACGAATTTTTTGAATACTATAACTATTTTTCTTGAACTTTTTTATATTTCGTCTATTTTTCGATGCCTTCATATTTAACAAAATTTAGATAAATAGTTTCAATGTTTGGAAAATTCTTAAATTTTGTTCATATGTAGATTCCATTGAACTCATCGTTCATGAAAAAATAAGATTAAAATTGATGTGTTTTCATAATAGTCTGTATTGAAATTAAAATAAGAGAGTTATATATATATATATATATAATATATATATATATATATGTAGAGAGAGAGAGAGAGGATATGAGGCGGCTTCACGTGTGGCTACTTGATGTCTGCTTTGCACTATAATTGTAGATGAACAGCAATGGTACGATATTGGAGTCCAGTTGGGCCTATAAATTCGGGAATAATCGTCTCTGTGGCTGTTGGCATGCATTACATTAGAGTTTAAACCAGGTGGGCCTTTTGCCCGACTCTTGGTCGACACTCTTATATGCATTCATTATATATGTATATATATTTTTTATTATTATCTAAACCTATTTTCTTGTATCGTTACTGGTTTTTCTTTTTCGGTTTATTTTCAAGTTTAATTCATAATAAGAGTGGTAATCTTGGACTAGTAAGACTATATCCATACCAATTTTAAATTTGATATAAAAGTTAGTAAAATACTATATGTGACATATTATTTTAGTATTGTACTTAAATATATAATTCCATTTGAAATGTTTTTTTTTTATTTTTTTATTAATTAAAATTATAGAAACCAATAAATATAATTAATGCATTCAATTTATATAATACTTTTTATTATTTAAAATTATAAAAATCAACAATTAATACATTCAATATAGTTATACAATGATAATTTTATAATTAAAAAAAACAGTATTTATTACTTTACCAAATTTGACATATGCTATTCTTTGTACACAAAATAACATATGCCAAAATTGGCACAACATTTAACATTGTATTAGACCATGATTTTTTCACTTCATATCAAACTATAGCATTAATACACTCAAATAGCATTACATTAGATATACTATAACACTCATACTATTTGCATTAGAGATACTCTAACACTCATACTATTAAACTATTTATATCCTATTTAAAAAAAAAAGAATTTGATTTAATTATATAAAAATAAATGTGTTTATTATTTTTTTATTTATTTCGAGGATTATTCTTTTACTTATTTTTCAAATACACCCCATATCTTTTTAAAAATAAATAAAAATACACTTCATTCATAATATTTATATACAATTTTCTTACATCCTTTCGCATGACTTGTTTTTTTCTTCTTATTTCATGGTGAAACTATTCATATATAGATGCGATTTTGTTTGTTTTAATGTAGTCGACTGAATTGATGGTGGTAGATTGTGAGTGTGATATCGATCGTCTGATAATTTTTTTTAACGATTGAATTAGGGTTTTGGTGCAGTTTTGTTTCGTCGGATATTAGGTTTTCTTGGAGCGATTTCGTTGTTTTAAAAAAAAAATACATTAAACTATCTTTAGAAGATCTGGCTTAAAATCTATAAAAGAATTTATACAAATTATATTATGCCTGGAAGATTTGAATAAAAAAATAAAATGAGAGGAAAAAAATTAGCAAACATGGATCTAGATTTTGAAAAAAAAAATATGAAATAATGAAATCAATAAATACTAAACATATGCAACAGGAGATCGAGATTTGGAATAAAATATAAATAAAAATAGTAAACGTTAAGTGATTTGAAACGATTTGTGTCATTCTGGTTTTGAAATAAGGAAAACGGGGATTTATTACTTTTACTTTAAGTAAGATTTTTTTTAATATATATCTTTAAGTATTTTGACAATGGGGAAAAAGACTACTACATAATTTTAAAATAAAAAATAAAAATAGTTAAATAGTGGGTGTACCGATAGCACTGCTCTTATAATAATTTCTCTATTTTTTTAGGGATGACAATGGGGCGGGGTGACCTTTCCCAAACCTCACCCCCATTTATTTTTTGAAAACTCATCCCCTCATAAACCCCCACCTTAGATTGAGCGGGTTGGGGCGGGACGGGTTACAATAGGGAGTGCTTTCCCCATCCCTACCCATTTACCCAATTTATAATTTATTTATTTATTAAAATTACAAATATATAACCATTGAATATGATAAAATATATAAAGTAGTAAATAATTTGATGAAACTATTAAAAAAATATCTCGTAAACATAATTCTTACAAGTAAATTCGATCATTCTCAAACAAAAACATAAAGTATGAAGTCAAAATGTTCGAAAATCATAACGTTAATCATGTAATAGTTGCATATATTTCTTTTGTTCTCTCTTCGTAATATCAACTTCATCTAGCATATCCTCAAGATGTTGACACCCATTCATATGGTTTCTGCAACATTCCAAACCAACAAAAAAAATTGTATTCAATCTGGTTTGTATATCAATAACTTAATTTGATTTAATATGTATGATTTATTTTATCTCATTAAAAGCTGGTTTTGTAAGATATGTGGAACGCTCAGTTGTAATAGAAGAACATGGAGCTAATCATAAGATAAAAAACTTACTGTATTTGAGGTTGAAGCTTGAATGGTGAACTTTGAGTTGTTTGTGAAATAAAGACTTAGAGTTACGGTTAACAGCTAGGGTTTTTTTAATTGTATTTTGTATCGTCACTTTATGTTAAATAACGACAAATAGATGTAAAGTTAGAGTTAATGTATTTAGATATATTTCTTTTTTTAGATATATTTATTTTCTTTGAAACTACGTAGTTTAACTAAATATTATTTTAAGCGGGACGGGACGGGACGGCGTGGGAAGTATAAAACCCATCTCCGCCCCATACCCAGTGCGGGTTAGATTATCTATCCCCATCCCAACTCAATCTCCTCTAAATTGAAATCCGTTCTCATCTCAAAAGTGTGGATCCCCGTCTCTACTGGTAATTTTATCATCCCTAATTTTTTTCTTTGATACGATTATAAACCAAAATGAACATAAGATATCATAATATGGGGAATTATTTATTGTGAAAAAATATATTTTTTTATTTATAATGGGAAATTTTGTTAACTCGGAATTTGTAAGTTACACACGTACACATCAAAGTACCTATTTATCTTAATTAAAGAGTTGTTGCTACCCTTTCAAAAATTAAAGAGTTGTTATTACTTTTAATTCCTTTCAAGCCTTGGAAATATATTTTTTATTCATTTTTGTTTTGAAGGTTTTTTTTTATTCAATTATGAAATTATAAACTACATATTTATGTAAGAGACAAACTAAATCAATTTAAATTTATGATTTAATTTGTTGATTTTAATATCTCAACCGTCCATATACTTTTAATTCAATAGTTGAAATTTGAATGCATTTATAACCATTTGATTAAAAGCACATAGATGACTGAGATATTAAAGTCACAAAATTAAGTCATAAATTTAAGTTAGTTTAGTCTAATCCTTTATATAATTGTATGAAAAAATTAATGTTATTACATGTGATACCATCAAATCAAAATTATGTTATATTCTTTCATATATATAAAATATACGAGTATAATTATCTGAATTTAAGATATTAACAAACCGAAAGAATATTTTTTATCTAAGATATTGACAAATCGAATGAATATTTTTTATCGTTAAACTAAGCGGCGGTGGTAAGAATTACTATACTTTGGTGAGATGTACTTTATGTTGTGATTAATTGAAGTTATTGTATGGCCACCACATTTCCAATTGTGGAACGGTTACATATATCTCTGTAATGTTTGCTGCTTATCAACTTATAGTTATTGAATTATTAGAATTTGAATTATTGATTGCCACGGGGGCATAAAGTAGCTTATTCCTTTATTTGAACTACATAAAATTAATGTTTTTTTGTTTTTACTTTTAAGTTCCTATAATGAAATGGCATTCATGCGATGTTGTTTTTAGTAAATAATTTTATTCCTTCCTTCACTAACTTGAAAAAATGCTCATCAAAATTCGACAATCAATTATCTCAATCAAATGTATAAAATCACATTTTCAGACAACCAAAACAGTATCTCATTAATATCCATTTAAAACCACGTTTGACGGTTGGAATACGATCTCTAATCCTTTTCCCATGTTTGGTTTTGCAATTGGATATAATAAATTTATCCCATCAAACTTATTTTATCCCATTGCAATGGGATAAAATAATGCAGTCGCTTGACATGGGATTCATTTGTTTCTTATATCTTAATTACACATATAGCCTCTATCTTCTTCTTCGGATCATCATCTTCTAATCGGTTTCTTTTTCCTCTTCTTTAGTTCAACTTCTTCTTCAAATTTGAAAAAAAACACACAATAACAAAAATCACAAATGAATCATTTGTTATGCTTTCTTTGTTGTAGCAATTTGTTATTTCTCCTTCTAGAGACCCACAAATTAACCGGATCTAGAGTTTAAGAAAAAAAGATTTGAGAGAAAATAAAGAGAAGACCAGTTGAAAGAGAAATAGGGGTGAGAGTTGATGGATATACTTTCAATTGGTGGCTCCCAATGTAACAAATAGATCTGGATAAAAAAGAATAAGAAGAATTTTGCTTCTAAAAAAAAAAGGAAAAAAAAAGAAGTTGAGAGAGAGAGAGAGAGAGGTGGACTTACACGAAGTATTGATGAGCGGTTTGGAAAGATCTGGATCTCAACATAACAAAGAGATAAAGAGTGATGTTAGGATTTCTACATTTTTTCTCAAAATTCTTCATAAATAGATTGGTATGTGATATGTCAATATTTTGTAAATCATGAGATTATATGGTAAGTGATTTGATGTTAACACCCTCGTGGTAACATCATTTGAAAATGAATTTGGAAAAAAAAAATGGAAAGCAATCAACTCAAAATTTGATTTTCAATATTTTAGTTTATAATACATTTTTTAAAAATAAAAAAAACATACATTTTTTATTAACTTGTTCATTTTTATTCCTACTTTTTAATTTTATTTTTTACCAAAATTTAATAAAAAAAATTTATATCAATTTTAAATATATTTTGAATGTCAAGTCAATTGAATTTTTTTTATTTTTTTTTTGTCAAAGTTTGACAATAACAATGATCTCCTATATTATTAGTCAAATTTTGTCAAAGTTAACATATAGAATGGTGTTTTTGTCCTTTCATCGAATTTAAAATATTTAAACTTTAAAATAAAAAATGATCTTCATGGGCCATCATGGCCCATCGTAGGGATATACATCAATAATAATAATTAACAAAGAGTAAAAAAAAATCTAAACATATTTGAAAAGAAAAAGAAAAAGAAAGAAATGGTAGAGATCCGATATAAATCTTCATCGTTGGCAAAAATCCTTTGGAGTCAATATCTACTTAAAAATGTTGAATTTTTAAAGCTGGGTATCAAAGTATTTTCCATATTTTTTTTACAATTTTTTTTTTTACTTTATACATCATTAGTTAACGGTAAACTATTTTTAGAATAAGAGATAAATGGCCATTTTTAATAAAGTTAATTAAGAGTGTAATTTGTTATTTTTTTTAAAGTGAAAATTTGCTTAACTAGTGGCAAGTAATTTATTGTTAATTGAAATAATAACTCATAAATTGAATTATAAATAAAAATATACAATGCTACTATGCATTTTTTTACATTCTATTAGTGAAACATAAACATTTTTCTTGAATATGGATTAATTTTGGTTAAAAAAAATTTACATACTCTCATCTCCAGACTCCAATACAACATCTAAAGAAGTATGTATAATTTTATAAACAATTACCGGAAAATGTTTATTTTTCTCCTTATTTATTTTACCGTTAATAACATTAGTGAGAAATTATTAAAAATCCAGAGATTAGACAGTCGTATTCCAGAGATTTTTTTACATCATTATCTATCAATTTTATATGGCAAGAAAATCTACCTAAAATCCTAAATAAATGATAGCATCGAAGATGTTATCAAAATTTTAACATTATTTCTACAAAATAAGAATGGTTAAAAGTCAAGCCGCAACATTAAAGCACGTGGTGAATAGTTTGTGACTTGCGTGATCACAGATTTCTAACATGTAAGAAAAAAAAATATCACGAGTTATGACTTATGATCTCTAATTTTTCGGCTACACAATCACCACTTCGTTTTTTTCCTTTATTAAATCCTCTGCTGTGGTTTTATTTTATTTTATTATTTAATTTCAGTTTTTTAAATAATATATATATATATATATATATTTAAATTAATAAAACTATATAAGAATATTCAACGTGAGTAACTAATTTTATATATTTTTATTTAAAATATATATATATATATATCTATCAAAATATTTTTATAAATAATTTTTTAAATGAGTTATTCATATTTAACGTCTTTATATAAATTCATTAATATATACCGATAGATAAATGATTATATATATATATATATATATATATAAATAAGCTTATGAATTATGATTCAGTGCATCTAAACAGTAAAACATTTAAATACAGTCACAACTACTATCTTATCAATGTACGACATTCGACTACGTATTCTCATACACTTGGACAACTATAAACACACGCACACATTAGATAAATAGAGATTTAAAAAAAAAAACAAGGAAAAAAAAAAAATAAGGAAAACATGTTATGCCCCAAACCAGCACCCATAAAACCCCCAGAACCAAACCCACCACGCACCACCAAATGACCAGAGTACATCTCCGTCACTCCGCCGTCACCAATGCCGTCTACGCCGTCAACCCATCCTTAGACCCACTTCAATACTCTCTCCTCCGCCATGTCTCAGTCGCCGGACCATCAATCTGCTAGTGTTAGTACCTTGTATTGCGCCGAAGATGCTGGTGTTGTTGTCTCATCCGTTTCTGACACTCGGATCTCTTATTTCAATTCTCCACCGTCCGATGAGAATACCATCTCCTCACTAATCTGTTGTGAGCCCCACCATATGCCTCTCCCTGATTACCTACAACGCTGTCGTGACCGTTCGATCGACGTCACTTCCCGTCAAGATTCCATCAATTGGATCCTCAAGGTATGTCTCCGATATGGGATCTTTAATTAATTTCTTACACATTAACAGAAAGTTTGAATTTGAAACGTTTCGAATATATGACAATTTTAGGTGCATGCATACTATCACTTCAAGCCAGTGACGGCGTTACTCTCTGTCAACTATTTTGACCGTTTTCTCTCCTGTCATTCCCTACCGGTAATTTTCCTTCACTTTCCCGAGAAATGCCAAATTTTCCGGCAATAAAACGAAAGATTGACTTACAAATTAAAGACATGTTTTATTTAACAGCAAGCAAATGGGTGGCCGTTTCAGCTACTGTCAGTTGCGTGCTTGTCTTTAGCGGCGAAAATGGAAGAACCCGAAGTGCCTTTATTGTTGGACCTCCAGTTATTTGAACCCAGATTCGTATTCGAACCCAAAACCGTTCAGAGAATGGAGCTCCGGGTCTTGTCAATTCTCGATTGGAGACTCAAGTCTATCACTCCCTTTGATTACCTTCATTTCTTCATCTCCAAATTGCCCTCTTCCTGCTCCAACCAGGATTCCTTTAATAGGATTCTCTCATATTCCTCGGATCTCATTCTCAACACCACCCGTGGTACTTTCACTCGACCCGACCCGAACCGGATAGTTTGATATTTAATGGGTTTCTGTTTTACTTTTTTTTTTGAATTAATTGTGAGTGTGTTTTTTTTAATGATTTGTAGTTGTTGATTTCTTGGGTTTTGCATCGTCTACAATGGCAGCGGCGGCTGTGTTATGTGCAGCCGGTGAAAGTCCAGGATCACCGGCGATTTTTCAGGAGATAGTGAATAAAGTAAGTATGTTTTGCTCTGGATGTATATTTTAGAAATTATAGGGGTCTGTGTGTAAATACAAATAGTTTTGGGGAAGTGAGAGTTTCTAGAGAAAGGATGCATAGAAAGTTGTGTAAAAATGAAATCTCTCAATTGGTGCATTTTGACAGGAAATGGTGAGAAGCTGTCACCAACTACTCGAGGAATATCTAATCGACATGTGTCCTGCGGCTCAGCTCAAGGACGAACTTAGAGCCGAGCTACAACCGGCTCCTCCAAGTCCAGTCGGCGTGTTGGACGCCGCTGCTTGTGGGAGTTGCGATACACGTTCGGAGAATCCCAGCTCCACTAGACAAGCCGAAGCCGAAGCCGAAGCCGAAGCCGAAGCCGAGCTGTCTGCAAAGCGGCTCCGATCCTCTGCCCCGGATGTACAGCAACCGTAGATAAGACCACCACCTTCTCTCTCTACTGTTTTTATGTCACATGTTAGAGAGAAACAAATGGGCCCCATTTATTTTTTCTTGTCGTTGATTTTGTCGTTGATTATAAGATGAATGGCCGAGATCGGATAACATGCGGGATGAGGGAATTTTGTTACTTTTTAATAATGTTTATATATCATATATTACAATATTGATCGCTAAAGTCGGGTTTATGATTTTTTTTTTCTTTTTAAAGGGGTATTTTGGTCAAATCGTCAGAGTTGTGTCTCATGATGATTCAATTATTCCTGAACCATACTTTCAATCATGTATCCATGAGAACTTATGACTTGTGAGTTGTGACCATGGGTAGTAATGTAGTTTTGCAGTCTGGTATTTTCGGTTGACCAAATTACCCTTAGAATGTATATTAATTAATGAAGTAATGCGCTAGTATCATTTTATGGTATGGTTTAGACTTTGCTATAGTATCTTTGTATATTTGGTTTTCATGTGTAAGGTCATTTTCTAAACATTAAATGTGTTTGGACTACAAGGGGACCAATTCTGTGGAGCCACTTGTCCGACATAAATTACTAGTCTGAAATGTACGTGTATGTGCTGTATAAAACCGTAGAAGACGAGGATCTCAAAAACGGTTTTCCAAAATTAGCCCCAAATTTATGATCAATTAACCCATTTCGGCATTGAAATAGGCCTACAAGAGCAGGATATTATCGTAAATTTATTTTTTAAAAAATACTTAGGATGAGGAGGGCATGACGTGTGGTTGCCACGTAAGAGAGAGATTTAGAGGGAAAGGATGGGATAGGAGTGTGGGAGACAGAGAGGTGAAGTGAATCAGGACCGTCCACGTGTAAAGGCGAGGGCGGATTAGTTGTAATGCTGAGCCAAAGATTTGATTTGATGTGGGGTCGTGGCCACTTCATATGTCAAATCGACTTGGAGCTTGTACGGGAACGACAAAAGATCTCTGTTCGGTTCCTAAGAAATACCGTTTTTGTCTTTCTGTGTTTTCTAGTCTGTGGTCTAGATCTGAGATTAATTATATTTTATAAATACGGTTTAAAATATTATTTTTAATATTAAAAAAATGTTATATATAGGCCGTAACTTTTATAATTGTAGGGAGGATTATTTCCATAAATTAAAAAAAAACTTTTTATATATATTTATAAAATATATATAATGAAACTTAAACTCCTGATTATATGTAGAAAAAAGAGATGTATAATCCACCGATATAATCTATTAATCTATTATTGCTAAGACCGAAAAGTTGTACTAAAACCAATTAACTATTAATCTATTATAAACGTCGTGATTTTCATTAGTCTAATTGACGCAAACAATGTCCTTTTTTGAAAAAAAAACCCTGTTTTTTATGCATCAATCAACCAATATAATCCATGCATTGCTTTTTTTAACATTTTAACATTTTCTGCACACGTGGCACGAAATACTGTTCTATCAATATTTACCTTTTTTGTAGTTGAACCTAAATAAATGTTGAGATATGTAATTACTTGACCACTCGTGTGCCTCAAATTTTACCCTTTTGTAAGGTCTATTTTTACTATTCATTCAATATTCTCCGTCAAGTTAAGATATTAATAGATTGAATGATCTCTTTTATTATTAAACTGAACAAAACTTTTACATTGAAGGACGATTTATAGACTTCTTTTCCAGTTGTACAATTGCATCAATATTTTATTTTTCAACTTTTTCACAAACCCCACCATTTTTCATATTTTAGGTTTCTCCTATGATGCTTGAATTTCTCTTCATGTACAACCCGACCCAAAAGTATAGATTATTGTTACTATAAGGTCTCAGTATTGTCGATAACATGGGGACCCTACTAATATGTGGCTGGGATTTCCTACATAAAAATATTTGGTCAATGTGGGACCCTCTTCCAGGCTGTATACACAAAGTTCTGTGAGGGGTCCACTGTCTTCACCAAATTTCCTGCACTGCAGGAACATCATATTAAATAAACTATGTATACTTCTGTTCTGGCTCTTAACTAGGTAAAAAAATTTACAACCCCGGTTGTAAATTTTTATCCTTAACGGCATTGTTAATTTGTTATTGTCCCAGTGATGAAGTGAAATGTCCCTTGACATTGTGAGTTTGAGTTTGTATCCGCTTCATTTGAATTCCAATTTAGTGTAATAGTTCAAAAAAGAAAGTCTAACGTTGTTGTAACGGTACACCAATTGGACCATATTATGATGGGTAAGAGAGAGCATGTGAAACCTGGACTGGGGACAGAGAATGGGCCCCAAAAAAGAGGCCCACAAAGAAGAAGGCAGGGCAGAGGTGGACCCAGAGAGAGGGTGGGCAGTAAAAGCCCTACAGGCTTTGGAGAGAGCAGTGTGAAAAAGGGTCTTTAAGGACAGAGTCACAAAGGGACTCATAAGAAAGAGCCAATGCAAGAGACAAATCAGCATTAACAACCCCAGATCAAAACACCAACTCACCCACCGTTTCTCTTTCTATGTCTAAAATATATGTAACTCTACTACTGCGTATCTGCAAATGCCTAATTGGCAATATTGTCTCTTCAATGAGGTTTTTGGGGGTTTTCAGGGTTTTATTTTGGACCTTTCTGACTTGTCAATCTCATAATTACTGTCACTATACTCACTAGTCATTGTTCATTGTAAATTGTAATGCTTCTTCTTTCTTTCCTTTGAGTTTTTTTTTTTCATTCATTTCATTTCGTTTAGAGCCTCTTGTCACGGCCTTAGAGTTTGCGCAGTACACCCGTGCGGCACTTAGGCAAATTCTATGAGAATGTTGCTAAGTAAGCCTTACAAGAGAGATTTGAGAGAAAAGAGTAGAAGAGCTTGAATGGAAACAAAGATTGTATTGCTATGAAGGAAGCTTTACAATACTTTGGATACTAGAATGCTTGAGTTTCTAGGATGATTTACAAATGAGGGGGGGGGTGGGGGGGGGGGGGGGGGGGGGGGGGGTTGGCTACTTATAGGTGAGCCACCTCCTTAAGGAATGTTCTAGATTAATCTAGTCTAATAAAGGAGATTAAGTCTCCAGAATATTCTACACCTAGCTAGAATACTCTACATGTATTTACATGCCTTTACAAGGTTCTAGATTATTCTACAACTATCTAGCTAAATACAAGAATGGTGTAGAGATGGTTGGGTTGTTAGAGACTTCCAGAAGCTTGACCAATGCTGGAATTGTGGAAAAGTCTATAGAATCTTCCAAGAGCTTGGCATAGTTGTGGCCTTTGTTGGGCTCCTGGGCTTGACAACTTGCGGCCCGTGACATCCTCCCCCACCTAAGTTCGCAACGTCCTCGTTGCGTGGGCGCTGAGTATGTTGGAGTTGGCCACAAATTGGTTCATTCATGCGGAAGGTCTTCGGCTTGGGAAGCCTCCCTTGAGAGACCGAATTCGAGTCTCGCATCCTTAGCTCGACGCAAGTGGACTGGCTAGGTTTCGAAGGTGATCCAGCATCTTGGGTGCCTTCTCTCGGTGCCTTCGATCGCTTCCCATGGCTTGTGCGCTTCTTACTCCTTCGAATGCCTACAATCGGCTGGTTCTGTGGAGAAGTGGGAGAAATTGGTGTCTCCTCGAGCCGTACGGTGGATAGCATCCTACATGGCTGGGGTATGCGTCCCACCGGGATGGTGAGTGCCTTGCCCCCGTTAAGAATGCTAAGTGAGTTCACAGCGGGTAGCGGGTAGCGGGAAAGCGTTGGCTTGCTCAAAGAACGCCATGCCTAGCACCACTTGGTAGTCATCTAAGGGAACCACCGAGAAGTCGAGCTTTCCACTCCATGGGCCTAGGTGGACAATGACGTCTTTTGTTGTGCCATCAATTTGCTTGGCAGGAGAGTTGGCAGCTTTAATGACGGCCTATTCACTATTGGTGATGCGAAGACCAAGTCGTTTGGCTTCGTCTATTGAGATAAAGTTGTACATTGCCCCGGTGTCTAGCATTGCATGAACTGGTTTGCCTTTGATGGTGACGTTCACGAACATGAGGCCTTTGGTAAGTGTAGGAGGCATGGGTTGCCCTTTGAGTGCATAAAGCTGTTGGAGAGAACTAATGCTTGCTTGGGGCTCAATTGCCTTAGTTTCTTCTAGTTGGGTAACCATGGCATTGAGCATCTTTCGCTTTGGGCAGTCACGTACCCAATGTGGCCCATCACAAATGAAGCATGGATTCTTCGGCTTGATCAAAACGGGTTTGCCTCCATTGGCGTTGTCACGCCGATTGTCGCCATTGGGAGTTCTGTTTGGTCCTTTGCTCTTGCGATTGTGGTCTTTAGACTCGTCTCCCCCACCTTTCTCATGGTTGTCGGTAATTTCCTTTGTCTTGGTGAGGTCGGCAAGGGATTCTGCGGCGGCGATGGCTGCATCAATGTCTTGCACGTTCCGCCTTTCTAGCTCCACTATCTCCCATTCCTTGAGACCGTCCATGAAGAGGAATAGTTTGTCTTTATCGGACATATCTTCGATCTCGAGGATTAAGGTAGAGAACTCCTTGATGTAGTCATGGATGGATCCAGACTGCTTGAGGCGACGAAGGCGGCTACGAGCCTCCTTATCGGCGTTGGTTGGGGAGAACTGCCTCTTGAGTTCTCGTTTGAAGTCTTCCCATGTGCGGATGGGGTGGATAGTATCACCATGCTTGCGTCGACACCATAGTTGAGCAGAATCCCGAAGGAAGGTGGGAGCATTGGTGATCCGTGTAGCGTCATCCCTAACTCTTTTGGCCTCAAAGTACTGTTCTAGGCCGAAGAGGAAGTTTTCCACTTCCATGGCGTTACGATTGCCGTTGAATGTGGATGGCTTAGGGATTTGGATGGCGCCCCATGTGCTCGTGCTAGCGAAAGCACCATTGCCAAAAGTTGGGTTGTTTTTGAACGAAGTCCATTCGGTGCGAACTTCATCCATCTCGGCTCGAATGGCCTGCAACTCTTGCTCGACGAAGGTGCGAGTGTTGTGGATTTCTTGAGTAAATTGACAGATTTCCTCTCGAATGCCCTTCTGGAACTCTTGTAGCATTGCATTGGTCGCCTGAGTTATTATGGCGTAATTAGTTTCTAGGCCATCGAGACGGTCGACCACGGTGCTCAAGGTGGTTTGCATTTCGGAGATGACTTCGTCGTGGACATCCACGCGAGATTCCAAAGCGTCCATGGATGGACCCTTGGACTTGCTACGCTTGGTGTGGGTGCGTTGCTCGCCACGACCATGCGCTTGCTCTTCCACTATAGCAGCAACTTCGCTATCGGAGACCATGACTTGTGCTAGTTGTGGTTGCTTAACCAGGCTTTGATACCAACTGTCACGGGCTTAGAGTTTGCGTAGCACACCCGTGCGGCACTTAGGCAAATTCTATGAGAATGTTGCTAAGTAAGCCTTACAAGAGAGATTTGAGAGAAAAGAGTAGAAGAGCTTGAATGGAAACAAAGATTGTATTGCTATGAAGGAAGATTTACAATGCTTTGGATACTAGAATGCTTGAGTTTCTAGGATGATTTACAAATGAGGGGGGGTTGGCTATTTATAGGTGAGCCACCTCCTTAAGGAATGTTCTAGATTAATCTAGTCTAATAAAGGAGATTAAGTCTCCAGGATATTCTACACCTAGCTATAATACTCTACATGTATTTACATGCCTTTACAAAGTTCTAGATTATTCTACAACTATCTAGCTAAATACAAGAATGGTGTAGAGAGGGTTGGGTTGCTAGAAGCTTGACCAATGCTGGAATTATGGAGAAGTCTCTAGAATCTTCCAAGAGCTTGACATAGTTGTGGCCTTTATTGGGCTCCTGGGCTTGACAGCTTGCGGCCCGTGACACTCTGCTAATCGAGAAAATCTGGTATGCACCAATGCAATACGGCAATTAAGGATATCCAATCAAATGGTTTTTTTTTTTTACCGCATAGCATACACCTATTGGTTTGGATGTATTGTAATATTGCATTGGATGCTTAGTTTTTATTTATTTTATAATAGAAATGTTTTAGAAAATCTCATTTATACGTTCAATCTATTTAAAACATATAATGTGATATAAATAACTAATCACGCTAGAAACATATATAATATAATATAATATAATATAACGGAGTTGGACATGTATGTCCAGATTTTCCTTTTATCATCACGTTGAGCATTTACTAGATTTGCCTTTTTATACCTAACTGAATGGGTGATTGTCAAGATTATTAGCAATTTATTTGAATATATATGCATTCTGATGGTTCTAAAACTTGTAAAAGACCACTTTAATGTTGAAAATTAGTCGGCAAATTTTAACAAAATTTAATGAAGGTTTACGGTGAATTTTGCCGAGGATATGATATATTTTATTCTCAAATTTATTTATTTATTTAAAAAAAATATAGTTTTATTTTTCTAATTTATAAAAAAAACCTTGTGATATTGGAAATGGACCTTCCGTGTATTTCTCTTTATGCATGAGTTCTATTGGCTATTTGTTTGCATGTATATAATGCATTACATCATAACCACTAATATCATTATATATGGTATGAATAACCAATAAAATTAAATTCTCATATTACATAGTATGATTTCAATGACAGAATGTTTTGCATTATGTGGCATGTGCATCACTCGTATAAATATGATGCACCTAGCTGATCAGTGGTCATGTATCTAAATTAATTATATAGCAACTTCATTAAAGAAACATCATTAAATAGCCCTTCAAGTCTATGCCATGGATAAATGAACATCGACATTATTTATCACTTACAAAGAATAATTCTATTTAAGATAATAATAATAATAATAAAACAGAAGAACTATGCAAAAGGGTGGCTTGTTAACCAGGGCCGTCTCCAGACATTTGGAGGCCCGAACGATTTTTTTATATTAACAAAAATCGAGGCCCTATATAATTAAAAAAAAAATTGTTCATTTACCAAATACATTGTATTCCATATAAATTAAAACAAAAAAAAATATATCGTATCTAAAAACATAAAAACAAAACATTGTTTACGTTTCTATTCTTCTTGCTTTCTGAAGTGTAAATTTACTAATTATACTACTACCATCAAAACTTTTTTCTCGATAGATAACACAGTCAATCCACTCAACCTATCTTGTGACATTGTTGACAGCAAATAATTTTTAATCAATTTCAATTTTAAAAAGCTACTCTTCGTAGTAGCAATTGTAATTGGAACAATAAAAGGTTAAAATAGACTTTTGAACAATATTCTTCGGCTTACTAAAGAGACCTGAGACTCTCTACAAAAAGATTAAAAGAATCAAAGCTAGAAGATTGAAAATAGCACCCGTAAGGTCGTAATCTACATACTATATTACATAATGAATTATTCCAAAAGCAAAACATGGTAGTATTTAGAAGAATTAGGGAAAAAAATTAAACTCAAATTAATTTAAACATATTCAGTCATTATATAGAATACAACACACATACTGTTCTACTATTATAAATAAAATAAATAATTAAAAGATGAATAAAAATCAACATGTAGAAATTAATTGAAAGCAAAAACCATACCTTTAAATCTTCAATTCTTCAATATTGACAAAGAACAACACACTAACACAAAGCATGAAGGCATAAGCCATAATCAAAACGAAGCAAACCAAATATATATATATATATATATATATATATATATATATATATATATATATATATATATATATATATATGAAAGACCAAAAAACAGAGAGAGTAAGTAAAGTGAGTAAAGAAAGTAAAGAAATTTGTTTTTGTTTTAAATAAATTAGTAGTGTTTAGAAATCAGAATTAGTGAATCACAAGGACTAAGTTTATTGGACATTTGGATTGTGGTCCTGATTTTTTATTTTTAATTGAATTGATTTATTACCATATTTGATCGAACCAAGTCTTTGTTTTGGGCCCTGTTTATATATAAATATAATGGGTTTTGAGGCTCCGATAAAAAAGAAGAAAATTGAGTCAGTTTGGAACCCTAGCAAAATGTTAGGTTTGCTGGGCCCATGGGCTGGCCCTGCTATTAACAACTGATATGGATTTAATGATCATTGAAAGATATGGAAGAGCCAATAAGAAAATATGGTTAAAAAAAATATGTAACACTGGCAGATACAATTATTTTTAAAATATCCACATTTCATTAAATTTAATCATCATCACATTGATTTATAATAAGATAAAAAAAAAGTAGAAACAACAAAGAATGGAGAGTGCAAAAATTGAAATTTTGTAGCGATTAAGTGAAGAGCATATTAATTATAGATTCTAATCAAAAGAGTAATGTTGGTGACCAGTCTATAAAAAAAGTAGCTGAGCCAAAGACACCTACCGAAGGTACCCTTTTGACCAGCCCTCCTGTCTCCAACAGTTAATTATTGTTTGGATATGCAAAGAAATATTGACTTTTCTTTTCTTTTAAAAAATTAAAAATATATTGACTTTCCTTCTCCTTTTTGTGATGGTATTTAGATTATAAAAATAGTCTAAATTTCTAAGGTATTTTATTATTTATTTTTTAATATTACTCGCAGTTTCTTTCTCATTCAAATTTTCAGAGAATTAGAAGGAAAGATAGTCATTTTCATCAAAACAAGTTTCCATATATCTAGGCAAAATGAGAGAATGATCAACAGATTTAACAATTAAGGAGAGACATTGACAAAATAAATATTTCTACCAATAATGTATTTGTGTAGATTTTACATTTTAGAACCCATGTTGATATGTTTTGTCTCTAGCAGCTGGTGGGCTTGTTAATTATGTTAGATAAGATAATTGTGGTGCCATTTTAAGATCAGGTAATGGTCTCGTAAAAGCATATATAAGATTGTTTGCTCTTAATCTTTGTTATTATACTCTCTCTTTTTTTTGTTGAATTTTCAACCATTATCAATGTCATTGACATTGCTTTTGTGAAGGGATGGATTGACTTTTTAAATTGGGTACGAATTCTATCATATCGATATAATGTATATGTGAAATAAAGGATATAAAATGGAATCTCATGTTTTAAAAACGAAATAACAATAAAGAGTTTTTACTAAAAAGTAAAATTAAAAATAAAAATCCAATCTCAAAGCATATTTACTCTTAACTTAGATGGTGGGAGTTTTCCTTTATACATTAGTTATATATAAAAAAAAAATCAAATCAGTGCGCACCGATATAAATTCATCAGTGTGTTGGTTGTGAACCATTAGATTTACATACTTTGACCCTAAATGTATGCACTTATCAAAACTTCTCCATAATCAATGGTCCACATGCAACGCACTAATATAACTTATATCAGTACGCACTGACTGGAAAACCACTATATATATATAACTATTATAATATTTAAGGATTAGGAAAAAAAAACATGACTCTAATCCACAACCTCATGAATATAGACATGAGAGACTTATCATATGTGGTAGCCAAAAATGGCCCATCGATAATTGCAAGTCAGGTTTGATCCAGGCCAAACAATCAGAGTCAACCCAAATGACCTTATCTAAGTTATCATTTGACTCAGTCATTGACTCAATTGCTATCTGATAACAGAATCATAGTTTTAAAAGGTCAGAGATCCTATATCCCATGAAATCTAACCAAGATTCTGAGATAAAATTATCCACGATATCCTCAAACAATTTCCACGACCAATTCCTAAAAAAGAACTATAATTAGAACCTCTCATCCATTGGGAGAGGATTCTGAAAATTCTACTTCTCTCTCAAATTCTTGCGTGCTGAAATTCTGCCTGAACATCAACTCCGGACACCAGAATAATTTTGCTTTGTCAGAACCTTAATTACTCTTAATCATCCCGCTTAGCCCAAGCATACCTAAGGCTTACAATTGACCACCGGCCTCGTTTCCTTTAATTTGTTTTTTGTTATTTTCCGTTTGTTTCTATCTTTTTTACAGGTACAACACAATCGATCCGTTAGGCTAGACCAGGTTGCTTGGACCTAATCCAAATCCGATCCGACCTATATCAACTATAGTTCAACAAACTATATAATCGAGTCAATCCTATCTTTTCTTAAAATGCATTAATTCATGAATATAAAAACAAAATAGTGCTGACAAAACGGGTTGGGTCCTAACAGGTCGCCCGCCCGCCCTAGCCTGGCCTATTTCGGTCGCGTGCTCGGGCCAGCTTTACAAGGTGACTTAACAGGCTGGGCCTAAGCCTGTTAAGACAGCGTGCCGTGCTAGTCCATGTGGTGTGGCCTACATGTCGACCATACACGGCCAGCCAGGCTTGTGGGCCAAAAAAATAATTTCATTTTTTTTTTTAAGTTTGAATTTTAAAATTTAAAATTAGGGACGACTTTTGTAATTATCCATGAGCCGTTTGTGATTGTTGCGAGGGGGGAAATATGCTCAAAAAATTTAAAATTTACATTTATTAAAATATTTTACAATTTTTTCAAATTAAAAAAATGTTTAAATATTAAAAAAAATATCAAAGCCCGTTAAGGCCTTAACTGGCCAACCCCCACAGGCTCGCCCTAGGCACAGCCTGGCACATGCCACGTGCCCAGGCCGAGTCCACCCTCCCAAATAGACTGACCCGTCAAAGCCTAAAGGTCTTGCAAAAGCATATACAAGATTGTTTGCTCTTAATCTTGGTTATCATACTTTTTTTTTTGAGTTTTCAACCATTATCAATGTCATCTACATTACTTTTGTGAAGAGATAGACTGCTTTTTAATTGGGTGTGAATTCTATCGCATCAATATCACGTACATGTGAAATAAAGGATGTAAAAATGAATCTCAAGTTTAAAAAATGGAATAACAAGAGAGTTTTCACTAAAAAGTATAATTAAAAATAAAAATTCAATCACAAAGCACATTTACTTTTAACTTAGATGGTGGGAGTTTTCCTTTATACATTAGCATTGAGAGATTTGAGCCTTTTTTTTGGGTACTATTATAATATTTTAGGATTAGGAAAGAAGCATAACCGTAATCCACAACCATATAAATATAGGCGTTAGAGACTTATCATATGTGGTAGCCAAAAATGGCTTTTAGGCCCAAAATGTAAGCCCATCGATAATTGCAAGTCTGGCTTGATCTAGACCCAAAATCCGGGTCGACTCAAATGGCCTTATCTGAGTTACCATTTGACTCAGTCATTGACTCAATTACTATCTGATAACAGAATCAAAGTTTAAATAGGTCAGAGATCCTATATCCCGTGAAATATGTTCAAGATTTTTGAGATTAAATCCTCTACGATATCCTCAAACAGTTTCCACGATCAGTTCCCAAAAAAGAACTATAAGTAGAATCTCTCACCCGTTGAAAGAGGATTCTGAAAATTCTACTTCTCTCTAAAGCTCTTGTGTGCTGAAATTTTGCATAAACATAAACTCTGATCACCGAACTAATTTTGCTATATCAGAACTTTAATTACTCTTAGTCATCCCGCTCAGCCCAAGCATACCTAAGACTCACAATTGACCACCAACCTTATTTCCTTTAAATTGTTTTTTTTTTGTTTCTATCTTTTTTACATGTACGACACATCCTATCTGATAGGCTAGACCAAGTTGTTTGGACCTAATCCGAATCCGATCCGATCCACATCAATTGTAGTTCAACAAACTACATCATCACGCCAATCCCATATTAAGTCAATTCTATATTTTCTCAAGACCTAGTTTTTACGTATGAACAAATTAAAATGCATTAATTCGTGAATATAAAACCAAAATAATACTAGCAAAACGGGTTAGGCCCTAGCTGGCGGCCCAACCTGGCCTGTTTCGGTCGTGTACCTGAGCTAGCCCGGATAGGCCAACTTAAAAGGTTGGGCCAAAGCCTGTTAAGATAGCGTGCCATGCTGGCCCCAGATGGTGTGGCCTGTAGGCTGGCCATGCACGACCCACCAAGCCTATAGGCCAAAAAAAAAATTCATTTTTTTAAGTTTTAAATTTAAAATTTGAATTGAGGGGTGAATTTTATAATTATTCAGGAGACGTTGGTGACCGTTGGGAAGAGGGGTAAAAAAATGCTCAAAATTTTTAAAAATTACATTTTTTAAAATATATTACAATTTTTTTCAATTAAAAATTATTTAAATATTAAAAAAAAATCAAAGACCGTTGGACTGGACCGTTAAGGCCTTAACAGACTGGCCCACCACAGGCCCGCCCTGGGTGCGGCCTGGCACAGGCCAAGCCCACCCTCCTATACAGGTCGGCCAGTCACAGTCTAAAGGTCTCGCAAAAGCATATATAAGATTGTTTGCTCTTAATCTTGGTTATCATATATATATATATATATATATATATATATATTGTGTAATTTCCAACCATTATCAATGTTATCGACATTGCTTTTGTGAAGAGATGGAGCGACTTTTAAATTTGGATGCGAATTCTATCACATTGATATCACGGACGTGTGAAATAAAGGATGTAAAAATGAATCTCATGTTTAAAAAATGGAATAACAATAATAGTTTTCACTAAAAAGTATGATTAAAAATAAAAATCCAATCTCAAAGCACATCTACTCTTAACTTAGATAATGAGAGTTTTCCTTTATACATCAGCGGTGAGAGATTTGAGTCATATTTTCTTTTGAACTATTATAATATTTTGGGATTAGGAAATAAGCACGACTCTAATCCATAACCTCATGAATATATGCGTGAGAGACTTATCATATATGGTAGCCAAAATGGCCTCTAGGCCCAAAACGTAAACCTATCAATAATTGCAAGTCAGTCTTGATCCAGGCCTAACAATCTGGGTCGACCCAAATGGCCTTATCTGAGTCACCATTTGACTCAGTCATTGACTCAATTGCTATATGATAACAGAATCAAAGTTTGAATAGGTCAGAGATCCTATACTTCATGAAATCTGAACAAGATTTATGGGATAAAATCCTCAATGATATCCACAAACAGTTTTCACGACCAGTTCCTAAAAAAGAACTATAAGTGGAACCTCTCACCCATTATGAGAGGATTCTGAAATTTCTACTTCTCTTTTAAGCTCTTGTGTACTGAAATTCTGTCTAAACATCAACTTTGATCACCGGAATAATTTTGCTCTGTCAGAACCTTAATTACTTTTAATCATCCCATTCAGCCCAAGCATACCTAAAGCTCACAATTGATCACCAACCTCATTTCCTTTAATTTATTTTCTGTTATTTTTTGTTTTTGTCTATCTTTTTTACGGGTATGACACATCCGATCCGATAGGCTAGACCAAGTTGCTTTGACCTAATTCGAATCCGATCCGACCCACATCAACTGTAGTTCAACAAACTACATAATCGAGTCAATCCCATCTTGAGTTGATCCTATCTTTTCTCAAGCCCTACCTTCTGCGCATGAACAAATTAAAATGCATTAATTTGTGACTTTAAAAACAAAATAGTGTTGGCAAAACGGGCCGGGCCCTGGCAGGCTGCCAGTCCTGGTCTATTTTGGTTGCCTGCCTGGGCCAGCCCGACATGCCAACTTAACAGGTTAGGCCCAAACCTGTTAAGGCAATGTGTTGTGCTGGCCCCAGGTGGTGGAGCCTGCAGGCCGACACGGCTTGCTAGGTCTGTGAGCTCAAACTTTTTTTTCTTCTATTTTTTTAAATTTGAATTGAGTGGTGACTTTTGTAATTATCCAGTAGTTGTTGGTGACCATTAGGAGGAGGGTAACAAATGCCCAAATTTTTTAAAAATTACATTTTTTTAAATCTGCTTCGATTTTTTCTAATTAAAAAATGTTTAAATATTTAAAAAAGAAAATCAAAGTTCGTTGGGTTGACCCAACATGCCTTAACTGGCTGGCACCCCACAGACCCGCCCTGTGCACAACCTGGCATAGGCCAAGCCCACCCTTCCAGATCAGTTGGCCCGACACAGTCCGTCTCCCTAACAAACTGTGCCTGGCATGGCCCATTAGGCCAACTGGCCTGAGCCCAATGAGTCAGTGCTGCCTGTTTTGACACCACTAAAATAAAATGACTTCTGCTCCCCCCTTTAAAAATTACATTTTTTAAAATCTTTAACAATTTTTTCCAATTAAAAAGCGTTTAGTTATTTAAAAAAAATATCAAAGTTCGTTGGGCTGACCCAACAGACCTTAACTGACCGGCACCCCACAGACCCGCCCTGTGCACAGCCTGGCATAGGCCGAGCCCACCCTCCCAGATCAGCTGGCCTGACATAGTCTGTCTCCCTAACAAGTTGTGCCTGGCATGGCCCATTAGGCCAACGGGCCTGAGCCTAATGCCTAATAGGTCAGGGCAGCCTGTTTTGACACCGCTAAAATAAAATGAATTCTGCCTGCACCTCCCCCCCCCCCCTCCCCCCCCCCCCAAACTGGCGCGACACAAGTATGGCCCATTAGGCTAACGAGCTCGAGCCTAATGGGTCGGGGTGGTCTGTTTTGACTCCACTGAAACAACATGACTTCTGTCAATCTATAATAATAAAGATTTTTATCATATCTTTCAATAAATTAAATTGAAAATGTTAATACTTGTGTTGTGTCTACTATATAAATATATATTACGTGCAATAAATTCATATACAGTATAAGACAATGAAAGGAAATTTGAATACAAAAAAAACTTACAGTTTGTAATGATATAAAAATTAAAATAATCTGAGTTTTGTGATACTCACAATTTTCTTAAGACAATTTTGCTCCCTCCACGAATGGTGTTTAAGGTTATGAACAATTGTCTCTTATGATATAACATATTTGGTTCTTCAAGCAGCAACACTTTAAATTTAAAGAACCGTTGAACTCAAATAGTGTTTTGTATTCGAAACTTTTGACACTGTTTATTTTTATTCAGAGGAACAAGAATACATTAAAAATTGATCTCAAATGGTTAGAGTACATCCATTTTATAGACATCATGTACCCATTGGAAAGGACACATACCCTTTTGAATGAACATATCATTCAAGAAAAGATATATATCTTAAGAAATGATACTACATTTATAAAAAGATACAACTCTTACGAAATGATACAATTGTTATGAAAATTCACTACACTTAACTAAATTTTATCATTCAACAATAGTACAATTTCCAACGGAAAATGTTTTGAAGTTTACAGAAGGGTAATAATTTTATTCACGTTAATGTGACATACATAACTAATCATACGAGAGACATAATATATGGTATGATATACATGAGTCGATCGGGGTGTATACGTTAGCAGTATTGAAGCTTTTATCATCATGTGGATCCTTTACTAGACTTACCTTTTTATACCTAATTAATATATTTGTATTCTGATGATTCTAAAACTTGTAAAAGACCTCTCTTTAATGTTGAAAGTTGTCGACAAATTTTTAAATATTTTCAAAGAAGGTTTACAGTGAATTTTGCCGAGACTTACGATGAAAATTTTATTTTATTGGTTATTTATATATATACACCAAGACGTTAGCAGTTAGAATATAAATTTAAATAGGGCCCATTCCCATCTCTATCCCTATCGCTATTTTCCCGACGAATTCTTAAAAATAGGGATGGGGTTGGGGTTGGGGTTGGGGTTGGGGTTGGGGTTAAGTGTCCTCATCCCCATTTTTCTATTTTCTCCAAATATTAAATTCACCATCCCTATTTGAGGAGCGATGAGGATGACTTTTAACCCTAAATTTAAATGGGGTTGGGGATGAGGGGACCCATTCCCATTTTCCCATTTTTCTCGCGAATTCCTAGAAATGGGGATGGGGTTAAGTGCCCTTATCCCCATTTTCCCATTTTCTTTAAATATTAAAATATTATATAAAAAATATATTAATATATAGTTTTATTATATTTTTAATATTTTTATTTTACTAACTATATATACATATTTATGAACTATAACTTAAATTACACAATGAGCAAGCTAACTATATATACATATTAATTTTCTTGTTAAATTAAAAACCAAACAAGCTCCATATAATTTATTAACATATTTTACTAACTATATATACATATTAACAACTTAACTTTCATTTCAATTTGTATGAGATGTTATTTTGTATTTGAATTTACTGGATTGTGAATTTGTATGTTTCTTTAAAATGCAATTTTTATTGATACAAGAAAAACGGGGGAATGGGGAAATGGAAAAACGGGGAAAAACAAGGAAAAGGGAAAAGGGAAAAAGGGAAAAAGGGAAAAAGGGAAAAAGGGGGGAAATAGAGAAATGGAGATGAGGATGGGGGGACCTCCCCCCAAAATTACTCCAACCACATTTTCCCCAAATGGGGAAGTGGAGGGTTGGGGTGGGGGAGGGTTTGGAAAATGGGGTTGGGGATGGGGGGACCTACATCCTCCCCGATTTCCCCATTGATCATCTCTAGTTGTACACACCCTGTTCACATTTAGTGGTCAGGGTTTTGAATCACATCATATGTATTTTACAAGTATGTATAAGGAATTTTCTATCGATTTATGAGAGTAATATTCCGAACTGTTCTTATAGAGTCCGATTAATCTCATCGGATCTCGACAGTAGTTGTATTTAAAAAAAATATATCTATGCCATGTATAAATGAACATCGAAATTATTTGTCACTTACAACGAATAATTCTTTTTCAAATAATAATAATATTAAAAACATAAGAATAATTCCATATGCTGATGGTAATATGGCGACCATTTACTTTTTAAAATCTCATCCTCATATAAAACCCTATAATATATAGAGTGGGGTGGGGTATGCTTTACTCATTCCCAATTTTCATCCATTTATCCCATTTATCAAAATTATCTATTAAAATAATAAATATATCCTATTGAATATAATATAAGATACAAATTAATTCTAAAAAAGTATTGATAATCATTAAAATAAACATAAATTTTATGACTAAATAAATAAATTCAATAATTTTTAAACGTAACATTAAAAAGAAATATTTAATAAATCGTTCCCATCAAATTAAAACTCATTCCCACCTATAAGTGTGGGTCCCGTTGAACTTTGTAGCCAAATATTATTTTGCCATCTTTAATTCCATGAAAAGGTGTGGACTTAATGATCATCGAAAGATAGAAAAAAGTCTTTAAGAAGATGCGGTAAAATAAATACGTAACACTGACACAGTGATACATACAATATTTTAAAATATTCACATTTTATCAAATTTAATCATCATCACAGTGATTACTCATTAATAAGTTTAAAAAGTATAAACAACATAGAATGGAGGGTGCAAAAATTGAAATTTTGTAGTGATTGAGTGAAGAGCATGTTAATTATAGATTCTGATCAAAGGAGTAATCTTGGTGACCAGTCCATGAAAAAAGTAGCTGAGCCCCCAAGACACCTACAGAAAAAGGTACCCTTTTGACTCGATCTCCTGTCTCAAACATTTAATTATGATTTGGTATATTTATGCATAGTCGCATAGAAATATTGACTTTTCTTAAAAAAAAAAAATATTGACATTTATTCTCCTTTTTGTGATGATATTTAGAATATAAAAATAGTCTAAATTTAAAGGGTTTTTTTTTTAAAAAAATATTACTCATTGTCGACATCCAAATTTCCAGAGAATTAGAAGGCAAGAGAGTCATTTTCATCAAAAACAAGTTTCTATCTATACATATCTGAGAGTGTGGTCAATAGATGAAGCTAGTTGAGTGATGAGTTGAGATTTTTTATTTTATTTTAATTTATGCATGCAAAACTCATGGGAGTTTAACAAAAATTTCCCTGGATTAATATCCCCCCACAAGAATCAATGGTGGAATTTTCAATGAAGAAAACAA
This sequence comes from Dipteronia dyeriana, assembly GCA_032871835.1. NCBI lineage: Eukaryota > Viridiplantae > Streptophyta > Magnoliopsida > Sapindales > Sapindaceae > Dipteronia > Dipteronia dyeriana. Next base: position 88,939,121 of record CM065295.1, on the reverse strand, counting down.
TTTAACAATTAATTAGGAGAGACACATCGACAAAATAAATATTTCTACCATGTATATATTCAAGTAGATTTTAGAGCCCATGTTGATCTGTTTTGTCTCTAGCTGCCACTTGCTGGTCTTGTTAATTATGGTTGATGAGATAATTGTTCGTGGTGCCATTTTCAGATCAGGTAATGGTCTATCAAAAGCATAGATAAGATTGTTTGCTCTTAATCCTGGTTGTCATGCATACTTCTTCTTTTATGTTGAATTTTCAGCCACTATCAATGTCATCGACATTGCTTTTATGAAGAGATGGACCAACTTTTTAAATTGGGTATGAACTTTATCAGACGCATGTGTAAGATAAATGATCTAAAAATGAATCTCATGTTGAAAGATGAATTAACGAGAAGAGTTTATAACACAAAGAATACCACAACCCCAATTAGCTAAGTTGGGTTGCAAGACTATTCACTAAAAAAAAAACAATCTCAAATTACACGTCAGTAGTGTAAGGTTTGAGTCCCACTTTTTTTTATATATTATTATAATATTTCGGGATTAGAGAGAGGGTATGACTCAAACCCATAATCTCATGAATATAGATATAAGGGGTTTACTATCCTGAGTCAATATCATCTTGTCTCGAGTTTTACTTTTACTTACGAATAAAATATGTTAATGTGTGAATATAAAGACAAAATGGCCTCTACAATAAGTTCTACCAATCTACCATGATAAAGATTTGATCATATCTTCCAAGAAATTAAACTGAAATGTTTTGAAGCAAACAAAAGTGCAAGAATTTGCATTCACATTAATGTGTGGACATGATTCGTTAATGCATAATGGAAATTTCTCTTGATTGATCATTATCAACATTGCAAATGAGAAATGAAGAAATTGGTCACTATGAGTAGTAAAATTAATAGTAGAAGCGAGTCAGTGACTTGGAATTTGGGCTTTGATTTCACAACCAGACAAAGTATGGCCAAATTTGGGTTGTTGATACATATTTCTTAAGCGTGGAGATATATTTTCACATTTCTTATCTAATACTGTTTATTTATCTCTTGCAAGTTGCAATTAACCATTTTCAATTTTGAAACTTATTATCCAGGTGTGGCGTTGAAGAAATAATGCAAAAATATAATTATATTTATGAATTTGACTTTAGGTTTTGTATTTTATGATTGTTATTTAATTATTTTATTTTATTTTTGAGATTTAGGTTTTGTATATTAATGTGTCTTATTATGGGATAACAAAGTTAGGGAAGAGAAGAAAAATTTTACGAAAACTAAGATTTATTTATTTATTTATTTTGAAATAACTAAGTTTTATTTTACTTTTGAGGATTTGAAAAGAAAAATATACATTGAAATTTTTTATTGTGTGTTACCATTATGTATATTCTTGATGTTTTTTTTTTATTATTATGAAATATGAATTTTCTCCCGTATCGTTTTGATTTGATTATTACAAAGAAAAAACTTAGGATTTTTAAATAAAAAATAATAATATTAGGTTAGCCCACCCCGAATTTTTTTTCCAGCTACGCCCCTGGTCAACATTAACTCAAGTGGTCATGAAACAGTCACCTAAGCTAAAAGGTTGACTAATTAACATAGTAATGCAGACTAAAAAGGTTTTTAGCGAGTGTTTGAGTGTTTGTTGTAATAGGGGTGATTGTTGGACTACACAGGTCATGAGATCGGAAAAAGTGGTACATGCAAGATAGTGTAAATGATGTAAGGAGTAATGTTTATAGTCCGACTCGTTAATCGGTATCAATTTTAAAAAGATGAACTAACTAAATTGAAATTGTAACCTGTTTGGTGAATATGCTCACCTATTTATAGAGAAGCTAGTGTGTGTGTGTGCGAATGGTTAACATTGAGTGTTTTGACCGATATTTGAGTATGATTCTGGTCAATCGCTCGTTTCATTACATTTTAGCAAATCAAATAAACATGATCAAAAGGTTTGCCTAATCCGAGCCTGGCAGATTTTAAGCTAAATGGATGGTTTAACCTATATAGAATCGGAGTTGAGGGATTCGATTTCAACCCAAGAGATTTAAGTTGTTAATACAGTGACGATCATATTGGTGGATCTGGGTTTTATAATCTTCAATTGGGCCCTTTCGAGGCATGTAGGCTCATCCCATTTCATGGTGTAACAATTTGTGATGGCCAATGGCGGCAACCATCAATAAAAGCCGACAAACTTATGTCCATTTCAACAAACAAGTACATCTGCATCGACCAATTAATCTAATTAACAATCATATTTATAATTGGTATGCCCTTGAAAAAGAGTTCACTTTTACTCAACCTCCTTCAGGGATCGATCATTACCTCCCTCCTGTATGGATGACATGTGTCTATGAGGGGATAAATTTGTCTAAACACTATCATATTTTGAAACAAATTTACCTCTCTCCAGACACGTGTCATCCATACAGTAGAGAGGTAATGCTCACCCTCCTTGAATGGGGGTGAGCAAAAATGGGCCCCTTGAAAAACATAATTGCTTATTAAGCACATAAATACCAAGTGTACGTACCTCTCTCAGTCTCTCTTAACCCAAAAGGAGTCTGTTTCATTACCTTAGCATACATGATGGCTTGCTTCTCCTTTGTTGGGCTAATTGCATAGAAGTGCTGCAAATACTCACTTACCACCACCTTTTTGAATCCCTCATATTCGTGTACAAGATCCTCGATAGGCTCCGGGTCAATCTCAGCCCGTGAGGGCGGGTTATAGAACAACGCAACAGAGAATCGTTCCACATTCATTTGGGTCACAACTCTATGCCATGGGCTCTTTAACCTCCCATTGCTCATAATTTCAAGCAAATCTCCCACATTGACTAGCAATGCATCGTCGGTCCATGGCACGGTCAGCCATTTTCGGTCCTTGAGGATCTGGAGGCCGCCTGTGGTTTCGAATTGCATCAAGAGAGTGAGGGCACTTGCATCCGTGTGAGGGGTTAGCCCTAGAGCTAGGTCGGGCTTCGGACACGGTGGGTAATAGTTGATCCTGACATTAATCTCACTATTATTAGAATCAAAATGTCGGAGAAAAACATGACTTTCTAGTGCTAAGGCCTCTGCCAAGGCTATAAGTAACTCATCCAGTACATTTCTTGCTTCCTCGACATAATTCTCTATGGCTTGCCTGCAATGTGCATTGACAATATAGTGACGATGTTGAAGCCGAAACTATTAACATGGTGAGAATACGTTTTATATATATATATATATATATATATATATATTTAATTTAATTAAATCATATCATGTAACATAAATAACCGATCATATAATGGCTCTGATTTTGATATTATAAATGTTCAAATCAAGAAAAAAACTCACAAGTAAATGACTAGAAATCTCAAAAAGCTTTCGTCTCTTTTGTATATGTCAAGGGAGTAACGAAAGTAGATAAAATATAGACGAACAAAAATAAAATATGTTTCAAGTAAAGAAGAAGTCAAATGCCACTTGTCCATTATGTTAAATAATTATCCCTACGTAGACAACTTTTTTTTTTTCATGACAAATTAGTATCATATAAAATAAAACTTTAAAACAAAATTATTAAGATAAAAAAGGTGCTATGTCCCCCTCCAGATATTTTAGTAGCTTCGCCTTTCTTCATTTAACTTATTTAAATATAGTTCCTTTTTTTATCGGTCTTTACTATATAAAATATGCAGCTGCAATGTATGTGGACAGGATGGAACTAAAAGTTTGATATTGGGGGATAAAAGTGTATTTAAAAAAAAAAATGATGATAACATAAACGGTCAAAATAACAATTTTTTATACGTATGTTAAACTAAAAAATTAAAAGTATATCTATTTAAATAAATGTTATGAGAGTGTATTCTTATTCGACTTTTTTATATTTGAGAAGATGCTATAAAAATAAAAATATTCTCGAAGCATTGTTATGCTTTCAAATATGTGTAAAAACTAGAAATTGATGTAGATTTTAAAAATTGATACGTAATGATGTGAACAAAATGACAATTTTATTTAAAAAAAGTTAGAAAGAGGAACCAGATTTTTTTTATTAATATTTAATATTTTTATAATTTTTATATTAAAAAAATACAAAATTACTAGAGTAGGGGAGGAAGTGTGTATAGACATAGAGTATAGACTTTACTATTGTTTAACTTAAATAAAATAATAAAAAAAAAAACTTGGGTGGCCATGGCCACTGCTGGTCTCTGCCATGGTCTGTCCCTGTATTTGGATTATAGATTACGAATAACTATCGATAAATAAAGACCGAGTCAAACCTTCTTATATTCACTCAACATACACTTCATAAATTTAATAAATTATTATGTTTTTTTTTTTCTGCATTGATGTTAATAAAAATGAAAATATATTTATGGAGAGAATTTTGAAAAAAAAAATTGGGATTGGGAATTATTTTTTCTATTTTTTTTAAAGATAAAACATTAAAAAAATAAAGATTATAGCATTCAAACAAAAAACTTCATCAAATTTTATTAAACTTTACTAGAGAATTACCTCTATTTCGTAAACACTTACTATTCAAATATTGTGTTGTATTTGTAGCAAAATCCCAAAAACAATATAAAAAAACAATTAAAATCATATATATATATATATATATATATATATATATATATAACAAGATGATACCTAAAATTGGGTGGTCTCTGAGGCCAAACATTGAGTGCCTTATCTCCACCTTTAGGAGCCGGAGATGCTTTCATTGTCAAACGATCAATCCAATCCAACGGCTGATCTTCAGACTTGACAAAATTTCGTCCATATCCCATATTATCAACGCTCACATATGATCCAACACACTGTTTCTTCTCTTGGAAAGACAAGGCAAAAAATCCCTTCACAACATCTTTGACTCCATTCAACATGTCCGAGCCTATACCGTGCTCTGTAACTAAAAAAAGACCCCACTCTTTCGCAACACTGGCTAGTTTGGCCAGTTCTTCGACTCGCCCCTCATCATCTGGCTCCGACCCTGATTCATAAGTGTTGGACTGTAGATGACTCAATTGGGTCGTTGTGGTTCACACTTATGAATCTTTTGGGCAAGTAGTTGAGGCCTTGACTTGCGAGTTCTTGAACCACTGGCACTCTTGTGGTTCTTGGGTGACCATCTTGGTCTATGAAGGTGGCTTCATGGAAGCACTCTATGTTTTTCTCCATAATGTAATTTCCTTCCTCAACAGGATTTGAAATTGTGGTACTTACTAGTTATGGATGGAAATTGGAAATGGTTGTTGTTTGGGCCAAGTTGAAGTGATTTATAGTGTTTGGGCTGTTCAGTGAAAGCCCAGTAGTGGACATGATATGTTCATGCCCAAAAAAGAAAAAAAATGGGATGTGTCTGATTCTAATGATGTGAACAAAAGTTTATTGATTTTTTTTTTCTTTTTGTTGAATTGAAAATTGGAGTATTGAGAAAACACAAAGTTGGGTTATAGTGTGAGAGGTATATAAAGTTATACATTGTCATTGTCATTGAGAGGTATATAAAGTTGGGTTATAGTGTGAGACGTATATAAACTATTTGATATACTATAATGCTCTTCCTTTATAAATGTGTTTTGGGTAGATAATGCCTTAAACAAACTCATGACGGTTGTAATATTAAAAAATAAATAAAACACAATACTAGTATTTCTCACAGCTAAGTACTCAACTAGTGTTTCCAACACTCAAATTAATACAAATATAATAGAATTGATATATAAAAACTCTCTCAAATAGTAGATAATCATATAGTGATTTTTTGATATGCATGGATGACTCAATACTGTATGCTCAAGAATCATTTTGTATTAATTTCTTCTACTCGATCAATTATGACTTTCATTTTATTTGTTTATTATGTCATTATGTGCTTAGGGGGGAAATAGAACTATATATTTGTTTTGTTTCCTGGTTCGCAACATCCAAGAGTTTAGTTAAAACAAACACAACCTAACTTGTTTTTGGATTTCACAAAACTAGCTTAAAATTTATACACTAAAAAATATGATAGGAAAAATAATACGAACAATACAAATTACGGCCGAATTATTTGAAACACAAATTGTATGGTAGTGTGATTTTGATTTATTTATTGAAATGTGTAAGTTTGACTTAAAATTTTAAACAAATATAGTAAAATTAAATAATAGCGGGGTGTAAATGTAAATGAGGGGAAATAATAGAGAGAAAACGAAAATTAGAATAATATGGGGGAGGAGTGAATGCACTCATGCACACACGTGACAGCAGCATGGCACATATTTTTGGACCACTAAAATGCGGGACATCTGGCATTCTCATTTCATACCTTGAAGAGATTTGAATAATTCCTTCTCGTTGGTTCAGTGTACAAGATAATTCATATCACATAATTTCTTCTCATTAATTTATTATTATTATTATTATTATAAATGTCACCTCTTACGATAGTATACCTTCCTTGACAACAATAATGTAAGGTTATTGAGTACCACCATATTTATTTTATAAACATATTTACGAGAGTAATTATCCATAAACCTCATATGTTATTATATGTTATACTGAAAAGTCTCAATAATTTTATTATAATATTTATAACTTGTAATTCTTATATATATATATATATAGTTATTATTATTAAAAAAAAAACAACTTTTGACACCATCTCTACATTGAACATTACAGTTATTTACAATTATTCAACATAAAAAGTTATTAAATATATTTTGTCATTTTAATTTTTTTTTTTACATTAAATATAACTATAATTTTTTTTCTTTTGCGTTAAATATTTGTAGAACTATTAATTTGGTTTGAATACTAAATAAAAATAAAAATATTTTAGTTTTATATCTATTTTAGACATTATAATATTATAATAAGATTACCATATATATATATTACTTTAGAATTTTAATAATAAGATTACCATATAATAAGACTACCATTATAATATTTTGATATATATATATATGTATACTAATAATAAGATTACCTGTTTCAAAAATAATAATAATAATAATAAGATTACCATATATATATTACTTTAGATTTTTATCACAGTTTTAATAGCATAATTAACTAAATAATTCTTATCAGCTTCCTAAACGTGGATTAATTTTTGATGAAACTAATTTTTCTTTTTTAAGTATTATAGTATTATATAAATTCAAGATTTTTTAAAAATTAAATAACTTGAATCGACAGTAGGGATGCACATTTATCCCGGGGACCTAAATCCCCGCACCTCATCCCCATTTGGAGATTTTTTTTTTAGGGAAAATGGGGGGACGATTTTCATCCCCAAATTAAAATGGAGATGGGGATGGAGGGACATTTCCCACAATTAAATTGAATTGGGGTTTGGGGATGGAGATCTCCATTTCCCCATTTCCCCTAAAAGTATATAAATATAATTATAATATATATTTGAATCATTTAAAATATTTTATGTTGAATTTATAATGTATTGATATTTTTTATTTGTAATGAAATGTTTTTTTTATTTAATTTATAATTTTTAGTTAAATATGGAAATAGAAAAATGGAAAAATAGAAAAATGGAAAAATGGAAAAACGGAGGATAAGAAAACATGAAAAAAAAAAGGAAAATGGAGAATTAGGGATGGGGATGGGGATGGGGGGACCTCCCCCAAACATCCTCATCTCTATTTTTTTAAATGGAAAAATAGAAAATGAAAAAAAGGTCTAAAAAATGGGAATAAAAAACATATATCCATCCTCGTTCTCCAAAGGTACACCCCTAATCGACAGCCATGTAACGTAAAATATGAAAAGAATACAGCAAACCAACATGTCTTGTGGTCATTTCATTAGGTTATCAACTAAAAGTCAGTCGGTAGCCAATATTTGTCCGGACTTGAAAACCTGAAAATAAGCGGAGACTTCGGGTCGGAATATACGTGGCACCATTCATGATGTTGCGCATCAGCATTGTCGGTGCTGCTGTGGCCTATAGTACGCTCGCCGTACCCTGTACTTTTACTAGTAGCCAACATTTCATAATTTATTGTCTTGTGGGTCCCCTTCTCCACGTGGCTGTATATCATGAGATCTACATTCTACACTTTCATTACATTATCATGATTATCATCTGCAACTATGTTGTATAGTTTCATACGTATTGATAAAAATAGAAGATATGATACGTACATATTATAAATATTTAAAATCTAGAATACAAATATGATAGGATATATTAATTAAAATAATATATATTTATATTTCATATTTAAAAGAATATAATTCAATAATTCATTTAAAATAGTTTCTATATAAATATATTTATGATATAAGAAATCAACCATAAAAAGTAGAAATTTTGTCTTAAACTTATTTTAAACAATTATATTTTGATCCTTACACTTTATAAAATTATAATTTGTTTCTGGTTTTAACTAAAATAATTAATTTTTTACTCAAACGTACCCTCACCGTATCCCGGGATATCCTTGACGTATCCCTTATCTTAAGAAAAATCAACGGATACATCAAATGGTGTATCCAATATATATCCGGATGTATTAGGGATGTATCCGGATAGGATACGAGTTTCATCTCTAATTTGGAGTATCCGTGCATCGTAAATCGAAAACAATTTTAATATTATTTAGATAAATGACTTTCAAATCAACGGTTCAGATAAAAAGTTTGAAAAAACATATTATCTAAGTCGGTTGATAGATAGATAAATACCATAAAAAAGAAAAAAATGAATTTTAACCTTATTTTTATTTTAAAACAATTCCTGCTATCATAAACAGATAATAATATCAATTCAACATAAGTTACATAACCCATTTAATTATATTAAAACTTATAACTCTAACTTACAAATTTTGCTTATTCTTTGTATTATGTTCATTAGTCCTCTCTCTATATATAAAGTAATCCGTTTTATCCCAAGTTCCAATCATTATATGGCATGCCAAAAAAATAAATATTGAATTAATTGTATCAAAATCCATACCCTAACCAATTTCATATTGAATTCATGAATCGTGTAGTATATTATTACTGCTAAGTGCTAAACCTTTTCTTATATGGCTTCCTTTAAAATACAGAAATAAGTCAAAATTATACTTAAGTTTCGATATTACCTTGTAATTTTGACTAATTTCTTTTGCTCTGAAATAAATAAAAAAATTAAGCACTTATTTATTAAAAAACAAATAGGTAAGATTATGTTGACTTTGTGTCATACAATAGAATCGGAAAAGAAGAGAGAAAACATAGTACTTATTCATTAAAAAATAGGGGTAAGATACCAAATCATCAAAGTACTAAGGTAGGTAAAATTGCTAGTTTTTTCCCCCAAAGTTTTAGTATATTGTTGAATGAATTTGATAAATGTATAAACTTAGTCAAATGGGCTAGTACGAAGTAAGTTAGTTTTTCAAATAATGAGAAGCTAGTGGGTTTTATTTAATCTAGTTGAATAGGGTGGAAATTAGAGAAAATGTGAAGGAATGGACCCATATATGAGCTAGATAGGACATAGGAGTCCTTTAATGGTTCAATTACTGGAGAGAGAAAGAGAGAAAGACATTTTTCAATTATTTGATATCTCAATCTCACTTTGATAGCTTTGAATGATCTGATGGTAACACTAACACATGGAGGAGGCTATTTAATTTGTTGAAATATTGGTCTACAGTCTACACTAATTATTAGTGATCCAAGAGGGCTTGTTTCTGCACATGCCAACTTCTTTCTTTCTTTCTTTATTTATTTATATGTGATCTCTTTATCTTTTAAAATTTATTTATTTATTACTATTAATATTAAATTAGATGATTTAAATATGAGATATTATTAGGCGTTATATAAATATGAATTTACTTTTATTTAAAAGATTTTATTATAAGTGACTATTAAAAATAATTTATGATTAAGAATTATTTATTTTGTAATTTCTCTTTTGCTAATAACCCATCACAAAACTTAATTTGTATGTAATTCTTTAGCTAGGGCACACTATGAACTTGTAATACAAACAATTAGGGGTGGGCACCAACCCGCCAACCCAACCCAACCCAACCCGATCAACCCGACTAGATTGGGTTGGGTTGCTTTTAAGATTGGATTGGGTTGGGTTGGGTTGGGTTGGGTTGGGTTAATAAAATATAACACAACTCAACCCGACAACCCGACATAAATAATAAATAAAAGAATTAAATAATTTTATTTACTATTAAATTTATTATGAAATCTTTTTTTAAAATAATTAAAAAGTTTACTCATGCACTATTTATAATATTTTAAATGACAAATATAAATACATAATTTTAAATATTGTATACTGTAATATATAATACATTTATTAAAAATATGCTATTATATTAATATATTATCTTCATATTTTGTATTAAATGACACATACTTGATTATACTTTAAAATGTTATTTTTTCCTTAGGATTTGATTAAGAATTTAGTAGAAAAAGTCTAATAATTGTATATAAACTCAAACTATTATGTTGGTTAAAATAAATAATAGATTATCCAACCACGAGATATTTGACGAAGTGATTAAAATTGTAAAATGGATGAGAGACTTAGATGGAGACTTTTCAAGTTGGATAAATTGCTATATATGAATTTTTTAATTATGTAAAAGATATTTAAATAATTTATATTATATGTTATGATTTGATTTTGATGCTTTTAAGTAATTTAAACTCAACGTGATATGATATTATGGTGAAAAATTATTTTAAATTTGAATTTTGATATAACAAAATTTGAATTTAAATATATTTTTTCTATTGGACTTAAAAAGCCCAACCCCGATCAACCCAACCCAACACAACCCGATAAATATTGGGTTGGGTTAAAATTTACGTTGGGTTGGATTGGGTTGACAAATTTTCAACCCAACCCAACCCAACCCAACCCAACCCGAAAACGCCCACCCCTACAAACAATTTTCGTAACATTTGGCCTATTTGTAGACAACTCTCAGTTTTTCTTAAAAAAAAAAACAAATGGATGTAGGAGCAATTTTTTATTTTTTTCTATTTGGAATTATTAGAGTTTGTAATCTATATTTTAGTCAAAGCCAAATTGGAGGTCGATGATATTATATCAGTAACTATTGAAGGATAATTATAACCATCAGGTTTACTATAATAAACTCACTGCCAGTAAGTTTCTTTTGTGTTAACAAGTTAGTGACTTTAACTTCCTTTGACCATATTATTTATTTATTTATTTTAATGAGATGAAATTCCAAATCTTGACTTTTTAGTATTTGTGACTTGATACATGAATTACTTATTATAGGATTCTTATCCGCTTGTACGGGAAGAATTATTACAAACGTGTATATACATTCAACTTGAAATTAATTTCTTTATTAATGATCATCTGCTTTTGATGGTTTAGAATTCTAACTATTTTACATCACTTATTACTTATTAGTCAAGGTAGTAGTTCATCTTCCGATTCCAAATTAGTGGTGTAAGGTTCGAGGATCGTGTATTTTATAATTATAAAAGTAGATAATCAATATATAATATTTAATCTCAAAAGATCGAAAGGTTCTGATAATTCTTAACCCATTCAGAATTAATACTTTCTTGATAATGTTTTAAAAGTATTGCTCTTCCATAACTATTCAAAGCAAGTTGGATATCTCCAATACTTTATATGAATGACTCATCCATAACATAATATATTAATGTAAAAAAAGAAAATATCAAGTTATCAACTTCCACGTTTAATGGGATCATGTGGTAGGTTGAAACCCTACTTGTCTGTCCAAAAATGTCCACGTAATGTGATTATGGAAAAATAATTATCCTTTTTACAAGCCTAGAATTTACATTATTTGTCGAGGAAAGAAAAAAAAGAGGAAGAAAAATTGACATTGGAAATATAACCGAAGATCACGAGTGATAGAAATGAAAAATGAAAGAGAGGATATAGATTGAAGTGCTTGTGCACGTGCATACATGTGTGTGAATATGTGGAAGGCCGCGTATGCAAATATTTTGCACACGTGCCCACATGTGTGTGTGATTTTCTTGAAAAGGAGAGCGATAAAATGTGATGGCATGTGGACTCATAAAAACCTAGTCAACTCCTACTTGTACCCATTCCTCCCCCCAAGAAATTTCAACACTCTCCACTAATATGATGTCGAATTCTATAGAACATTTCTCCCGTAAACATTCTGAAAGTTTCGATCAAGACTTTTAAATAATCGATCAAAGTATGAAATACAAATAAATCATCCCTTTAGATATTTGAACGGTGGATGGACACGTGAAAGAAAAATAAATTGTAGGTTAGGTTTTCAAACGATCAATTAAGATAAGAAAGAATAATTAATGGTTCATAAAATTCGTTCGAATTCAATGAAACTTGGTGGGGCTGGGGTTATTATGAATAAAGCTTGATTTAAATTTTGTAACCATTCCATAATTGTCTAAACACCCACACATGCTATAATGCTAGTACTAATTTTGTGTAAAGACTGAAGAGGAGCACATTATTGTGCTAAGTTTGTACAATGCCACCGAATTTTGAGGCTAAAAACATGTTTAGGAGGGCGACTTACAACTTAACTCCCCAACTAAAAAGTAAATCAAACACATCAAAAGAATGTCATCCAATCACCATTGCCAAATGTGATTTGATATTGAAGGGCAGTCATTTAACTACAATATCTCAACTTCAAGTGACAATATTACCCCAAAACAAAAAGCATGGCAATGACAAAGAGAGATAGATGTGTCCATATACTATGGAAGGAGAAAATGGACGTGTACGGTGTACCCAGTTTTGTTAAGAGGGTACACAGAGCCTTGCTGTCCAGCATGTGAAGAGGTTTTGGCTCTCTCTCTCTCTCTTACATGCACCCACACTATAACCCAACTGGCAGTTTAGATTCATTCACATAGAGAGCTGAACAAGAGATAGTGTCAGGACAAAACCCCTACTAGGATTTCAGTCTCAATCTCACTTCCACTCTCATTTGGAGACACATAGGTCGCTTGGTTGTTGTGACTTGTGAGTTATATAAATTACCAACTATATATCTTAGCTTCTTCATAAAACCAACTATTTAGTGTCTTTATTTGAGAGAAAAAATTGATAGCAAAGCAAAAATGGATGTGTTGGCCTCATCAGAATGCAGTAGTGGTTGTGAATCTGGTTGGACTCACTACTTGGAGCAATCTAATTTTCAATATTCTCCAATTGCATCACATAGAAATCCCAACAAGTTTTTTGATGTTGATTGTGGTGGTGGTAGTAAATATCAACAATATGATGATGAAGAGGAAGATTTGTCTATGGTTTCTGATGCATCTTCTGGTCCTCCACATTTTCCTGATGAAGATGAAGAAGGTTATTACTACTTCAATGATGCTAATGGTCACCAATATCATCCACCTCCATCCAAAGCTACTACTGCTACTACATTGCCTAATAATAATGGTGTCAAGAACCAGAAAAAGAAAGACCATCGATGTCGCCAAAGCCAACAGCAACTTGCTAATAATTCATTTCTTGATGACACTGCTAGCTCTCCTGTCATCAACTTCTCTTCCAAGGTAAATTTTGTTTACATACAAAACAATTTGCAACGGTACAATATCTTCTTTGTCGTATTTTTTTTTGATGGGGTTTCTTGAAAATTTGACAGAACAATTTTTCTCACAACAACAACAACAATCAAGCTTCAATGGAAAGTGTCTTGGATTACTCTGAACAAGCATTATCTGCAAACTATTTACAGGTACACATTTTAATTATATGGTCTGATTCTTTATGTATTGACCTTGTGACTGCAAAGCTCATGCATGTTTAAATAAGACTAAATTACCAATTGAGTTGTTGCAGGGGAGATCTGCATTCCAAGATCAACACTTTGGTAATTTCCTACAATCTTCTCTGTCTGGAAACCATCTTCAAAATAACCAGTTAAGTGTCTTTTATTTGTTCTCTTTCCTGAAAATGCCCAACTAGTATTAAAATTCATTATCTGATAGAGAGTTTCAATTTTGACACAGGTGGTTGTAAGGTGATTATCAATTCCTGCTTTTGCTGCCATTGAAGTAGTAGGTGCTGTAGAAGCTGAACTCAAAGAGAGAGTTGTAAAAGTAAAAAAGAAATGGATCTCAAAGTTTCAATCTTGCTTCTTTTTTATTTATTTTTTATTTTTTCTTTTTCATGTTTTCCCTTTACTAGTGTTGATATGCAGTGGAAAACAACCCAAGAACAAAAGTTAGAAATAAATATCTTGTTTTTAGAATTTAATTTATGTTTGTCAATGAATAGTTGTGCAAAGGAGCTGCTGACGAGGCAGGCCTTTTAGGCAGCCTCCTGGTACAATGATGCTCAGACCTTGTTTTTTGTATGGAGCCCCATGCTCTCTTCATATCACCACCGCCTGTTATTTCTTGCTTTCACTTGCTTTTATCACCTAAATATAATGAGAAGCCGAAGAGCCATCTTTTCAGGATCAGTGGGTCTTCAAAATCAAAGTCACATAACATTATAGGATTAAGGATATAAAGTTACAAAATTAGATATTCAATTTCATAATATTATGGAATTAGTTTTATAACGCTATGTAACTATAATACGGATCAACCGACCAAACTAAAGATTTATCAAGGCAAAAAATCCTAGTTTGTCTTCTAACATCACCAACACAGTTAATTTATTCAACTAATATACACATTTATTAGTTAATATTCAAGTTGGGATCTCTAGCATTATTGAAATACAAATCATAAATAATAAAATAAATGAATAAAGTGGAGTATATACGTTTTGTGCTTAAAAATGATGATGAAGCATTCAATCTTATTTTGGAAGATACAAATATTGAACAAATCAAACCCTCGTCTCCAAAATCCAGATACGAAAGCAATAATTAAGGAACCGAAGGCAAATAGGATGTCAGCATGGAATCATGCACAATAAGAAATCCAAATAATTTTTTAAAGTATGGAAACAGTGAGATTCTTTTTAGAATTTTTTAGACCTACAAGTTAACTCTAAATTACAAGTACTATTGAATAATGTGATCCAAATACAGATCTGATTTTGGTTAGGTGAGTGAGATCTCCACAAATCTACAATGGAAAAAAAAAAAGAGCTCTCGATCTCTATCTGTAGAAGCAGAGCAGAATCTTGGAAAAGGGAATAATGACAAGACCTCACAGTGTCTGTGAGAGTGTGAGTGTCCAGACAAGGCACACATAATAAGGATATAGAAATTAAGCCTAAAAAAAATGCACATGAAAATGAGACAAGATGATGAAAAGTGTTAATGGTGGGTGATGGGCAGTCAGATGAGAGTTTCAGAGATGACAAACTCAAATGTAATTCATATGAATTGATATCTCCATGACCCTTCATTTCAGAGAGCCTAAGAGATCTTGCCTCTCATCTGCCTGACTCAATAGAACATGCCTTATTTTTTTTATTTATTTAATCTCATTTGGAAGGATACTATTATTTGTTTATGCAATTTGGCTCCTTCCAAGCCTGTCTGCTTTGAAGCTGTCATTGAACTTGGTGTCTTTGCTCTAATTATATGTCTTCCTTTTGATTTCTTTAATCATAATAATAAAAACATTATATTATTTGAACTTGGGAATTTAGGATGTCAAAGTTCTGATGAGCTATAATATATATCCACCCCACATGTTCTTTTTAATTCTCATATATATAAAAAATTCTTTCTGGTAGATGATCAGTGATGGGAGTCTTGATCTTCTATGTAAATATATTAAAAAGTTGATGCTTAGAATTTGCATATATAAATTTGGATAAGGATCAAGAGGGCATGGGGAAAAAAACATGTATTGTTGTTCCAACCACCACCAAAACCAAAACCTTCTCGGTCTCTTGTTTTTATATTACAATTTAAAACTTATCTCCATATATATATATATATTTCTATATTCCTGTCTACCAATACCCTTTTACAACAAGTGTTTCCAATTCTCATGACAATACCCTACTTGTCTTTCTTTTTACACGGATCTCTCACTGCCATAGAGCTGCTTTCCTGAATTCATGTCACTAATTCATGTTCAGTCTAATCCATTAATCAATCAATCAACCCATCCTGATTTTGTACTATTCTTGATTTCTTTCAAGTCGTTCAGCACTACTAGAAACCAAAAAAAAAAAAAAAAAATACAAGTAATTTTGGATGTTTTTGTGCGGGTTCTATTTTCTCATAACATTACATTGTCATTCTACCACAAAAGGTGAAAAATATTAATATTGTTGAAATAATTGATTAATGTATATTAATATTGTGAAAAAGGCCTAGCCAAAAGTGTATTATTGATGAGAATCAGAAATCACAAACGAATGGAGAATCGGAGATAAAAGGCAGAATATTACCAACCCACACCCTATCGTCCACAGAAATATACAAAGCATTACCTCATTTCCTTTATGAAGAAAAAACGGAATAGAAACATCAAATATCTTCTATCAACAAGTGATATAAAGGAGACGACAAGTGAATGGAGATACCTTAAACCACCATAAGCTAGTTGAACTACATCAAATTCGTAAGGTGGGATTGAAACCTCTCACCCGTCATCCATTTAACATAAAAGGGGAGGTAACCTACCTTTGTTATAAGATAACATGTTGTGCATCTTATTTGATTAAAAATACGGGATGTGAATAATGTGATATAATATTTCTTTGAATTAAGTAATGAAAACTTGTGTAGTTGGCTACCACCTAATGATCCGATTATGCAAAAATAAGTGAAGTATGTACGTACAACTGTAGAAGAAGCTACACGTACAATTACACATGATATGAAAACCATTTTCCGACGCAGTGGGATGCAGACACCTTACAGTGGAGCAATCTGGTTCCTCATTTCAATACCAAATTTATTGAATTTCAGCAGTGACGAAAGCAATCTGTCTCTTTTGAGGGGCAGTTGGATGGCATGCAATTAAAGATATGTTTGGAAAAAGTGATGACAAGCAGATATGGTACTCTAAATAATTGCCATCAAATGATGATAATACACAGTTTGCTTTAAAGTTGCTTTAACTACATTACATATATAAAAGAAAAAAAAAATCAATTTTATCACTGTATCTATGGTTCATACAAGTCTAAAAGAATTTCAATAAGATCCGAATTGAAAGACCGAGAATATGATTATGTTGAACATTACTATTATTATTATTATTTTTCTGTTTTGAATGAATCACCCTTTTCTAAATTATAAATTTACTTGGAAGTTTGTTATATCCTTACATTTCAATGAAATTTTGAAAAACAATCATTTCGATATATATTATTTAATAAATTCCTAAGGACTATTTACATTTTCTTTTGGATTTTGGCATAATTGAAAAAAATCTGTATCATAGTCTCATTCTCATAGACAATAATTGAATATCTTGCTCCTAGAAGTTGTAGAAACCCACACTCAAACATAAGGAAAACGGAAAATTGGAGGAGAGAAACGTGGGTGCGGTGATGCATCATGCATCATCCCGTTCCAATTGTACCGCATGATGAAATTTGCAGTGTGACATGATGGTATCAAGAGATGTATGTTACATCCTGCTGCACCCAAGATTTTTCCTTTTTGAAGAGTTCTCTTTTACTCTCCTTACCCCGTTAGCTCTGAGCCAAATTTTAGTGTTAACATTGTACAATACCATTATCTTGTCCATTCTCAAAATCATAATTATTTTAGTTAAAAATCCAAAACCTTTTATTAATTAAAAAAAAGAAAAAAAAAGAAAAAAAGAAAAAGTGATAGTAGAGGGATAAATCTAAAAGGCAGGCAAAGGCACAGAATCATTAACCTACTTAACCAGACCCGAAACCATTCCCTTCCACCTCAATCTGTGTGGCCCAATTAATGATAAGACTTAATTCTGCTTGGGAGACAGAATAAGGGTGAATCTTAATCTCAGTTACATGAAGGCGTTTAAAACTTCACTTATTCATTTGAGATTTGGAACTAGTTAAAATATTAAAAGTTGGCTTCACTTCTCTTTTCGATTTGGTCACCACGAGAATCTAATTATTGTTAAATATGAGATCTACTATACCATTATTAGAATTTGAAGTATGAATATCTTGATCTTCTAATAATTTCTCCATATTAATTTTTCCTCCTTTATCTCTTGACATCCCATCAAAATCTTTAATAAAACATAATTTATGGTATTCTATATTTTTATGTATAAAGAGTTAATTCTTTATACATAAAATTCACTGTTTTGTTTATATACTAGCTATTCAAAGTTTGGACATTTCGTAATTTGGACATTTCTAGGTAGTATGAGGGCCCTTAATTACCAAACGTCCAAACCATATTGAGCGCGGCAGTAAATTCACTACCTTTCTATGGGCATGAAATTCAGTAATCGAAAAGTTCATGTGGACCTTAGCATGGGGCGCATAGTGAGAAGTTCTAAATGCACCCTAGACCCTAGTTAAGTAGTTATGTTTGAAACCTACTTAAGATTTGAGAATTGAGACTACTAATTTGGAAGTATAAAAGGGTCACATCACCCCACATATTGAGAACCCACAAGCCCAATTCCATTTTGGAAAATCTTTTGTTCCCATTGACAATAGCAGTTCATTGATTCCTACATGTTTGAAATACTGCACAAGAGAAGAGAGAAAGTTTCCAATTAATTATAACAAAACATGGAATTGTATATCAATTATTTGTTAGTCCGGAGCCATTCAAGAATACCCTTCTCTGATTCAGAGAGTTGCTGCTCGTTCTTCCCTTTCAAAGTTCCTTCCATATATTCAAAATAATCCTTGTAGTTGCGCTTGTAATAGCTCTCCAATCTCTGCTCAACATTTTTCATTCAACCACAAATATATCATACAATCTGTGAGAGAAGATAGGATTCACATCCTCTGTCGTGCTGATTATCTTTGCACATACCTAAAACAGTTATAAATAATACATTGCACTTAAAGATAATGAAGGTTAAAAAAATAATTAAAGAAATAAATCTCATCCGTTGATGACAAATGTCACCGAATTAACTGAGTTCAGTACAAAGATTAGCTCGGTACACAAGATAACAGTAATAAAGATATTACACATGTACCAAAAAACACACATTTTTAATTATAATTTACATCTTTCTTGCCATGCGTCAGGAATCAGGATTGGCCTAAAAAAGATCTTAATGGCATACATATTATATTTTAAGTGTCTTGCTTTAATTTTAGTATCATGCATGATAAATTAATGTTGTATTATTGATTTACTACCTGTGTTTTTTGTAAGTTTTTTTTTTTTACTCACTTATCCAATTTTCACTGATTTGGTCTCTATAATTTCTAAAATCACTCAGTTTAATCCTTTTGATCAGAAAACAGACGGCCAACCGTCACATAAAATGTTAAATGACATTTTTACCCTTGATCTTAAAATAAAAATAATAAAAATTAAACCTTTTATTTTCTTAATTTTTATAAATATATATTTATTTAATTTTTTAAAAAGGAAAATAAATATAAAAATTATGTTCTTATATTCAAACCCCAACTCAAACCCAACCACCACCCAAATTCAAACCCAGCCACCACCCAAATTCGAAATGAACCACCACATCAAACAAATACACAAACTCAACCACCACCTTTAATTCGAATCCAGCCACCAAACCCATGCTCGAAATCAATCACCATACCAAACCCAAATCTAAATTCGAAGCAACCCAGAAATTTATATATATAAAAAAAACAAATGTTTTTACAAGTATGAAACCCAAATTACCAGTATTTCAAGCCAGCCGTCCAAACCACCATCATCAACAGCTATCTAACCACCCAACCAATCTCCAACCACCAATCTCAAGACAATCTTTAGCCATCATCAACCTAGAAAACCCAATGAAGCCTTTCAAACCACCATTATTATCATCGAAACCAGACCCTCCACCTCCTAACAACAAAACCAAACATTGAAAACTTAACAAAATCCCCAAATCCATCGTGCAAAACCCACATATCAGGCCGCCGCCACCATTCCTAAATCCAACCACTGCCAATGCCCAAACAAAGTCAAAACCCAAACACAACACCCACTGCTCTTAGCTCGTTTCAATTAGAACCACGTTCTAGGTCGAACCAAATCTGGGTTCCTTTTGGTTTGAACCCAGTTCTAGTTCGAACCAGATCTTGGTTCATTTCGCGGCGGCCGGTCGGAGATGGATTCCAGTCATGGAGGTCAGAGGGAGATTGAGGAAAGAGATAGAGAGATCCAGAAGAAGAAAGATGTGGGTCGAGAGAGAGAGAGAGAGAGAGAGAGAGAGAGAGAGAGAGAGAGATGGGCTATGGATTTAGAGAGAGATCGAGAAAGTGAGAGAGAGAGAGATGATTGGGTCTAGGGTTTTATTGGTGGTTGGGTATGATTTTTATTGGCAATGAATAACTGATTTCCAGCCACCACCAGAACTGGTTTTTGCTGAGATGAGTTTTAGGTCTTAGATAGAGAGATTTTTCTTAAAAAATTATTTATTTTGTAATTGTTATTTTGTTTATATTTTTTAATTAATATTTATATATTAATTTAAATTTTATTATATATATATATTATTTTATTACCATAACAATTCCACTTGGCTCACAACTGTCACGCCATCGAGAAATGATGAAAATGACCCTCTGTCTCTTAGGTTTGACTAACAGTCAACTTACAGAATGACCAAACTGAGTGGTTTTAGAAAACATAGGGACCAAACCAGTGAAAATTGGATAAGTGAGTAAAAAAAGTAGAATCCAAAAAAATATAGGGACTAAATCAATAATACCCCTATATTAATTTATTATTTTTGATCATTTTTTCATTATAATTGTTACATTTAAAAAAAATAAAAAAAAATCATATCCATTCTACACATCCCAGCTGCAAAGTATATTTCTACAACTTTTTAGCTACAAAAAAGAAAACAAAAAAATCAATACCACCCCATAATGGACATGCATACATGCTTTAATCAGTTGTTAAATTTTCATGGGACATCAATCTAGCTAGCAATACAAGAAGAAATCTAACCTAGTGAGCAATATTAATGTTTGATATATATCTTACCTCCTTGTCATTTTTTTCCTTGTTTGCCTCTGATTTCTTCAGATACTCTGAAAAGAATTACAACAACATGTCATTCAAAGGTCTGAAATCGGAAAAAGACTTTATTACAAAAGAAATAATCTGAGTAAATTAATGAAGTACTTTCAAGAAGCTGATTAGTGGAGTCACTGAGTTGAGGAGGAGCAGCAGCAAGAGCAGCGGATAAAAGCAGTCCTCTTCTTCCAAAATCAGTGAATTTTGCTGTTGTGGTTTTGGTTCTTGATTCTTCTGATCTTCTATGAACTGCTTGAACATTTGAAGAAGCATATTTGTTTACTGTCACTGTTAACGCCATTAATATACTTTGCCCTATTGAACTCATGATGATCTTTTAGGACATTCTAGTAACTAACACCTTTTTCTCTTATCTCTTATCTCTTTCTCTCTGGTATGTCCACACAGCCACCAGTTTTTAGACATGTAGATGATGATAATGTTCAGTTTTATTTGTTCCTTCTTTATCTTCTTCATGGGAATAGTCAGTTTGGCTCAAATTGCAACCTAGTCCTCTCCCTTTCGATTAATTACATATAGGGCGGTGATAGAATTCAATATGTAACGGATATTATCAAAATCTCCTCTCTACTTTACCCTATTCTCCATTTCCCGCCTTCAGTTTCATCTAACTCAAATACAGAGTACATAAGACAAATCTTGCAATCTGATTCTTGATTATCAACCACTAATTCATGGGATATATACTACTGTACAATCCGTGCTGCAGGCCTGCAGTTGAGAACCCGCTATTTTTTTAACTTTTTTATTTTTGTTTTTTATTTCTTATGCTCCGTAAAGATAATGAACTTAAATGATAAGCATGTCTCAAAAGTTATATTTGCATATTTGCTAGAACCAACAAATGCAATATTCACTATTATGAAAAAATCTTCTAACAGAAGATATAAGTATGTGGCAATAAATGCACCTATGTTATAAGAAAATGTAGATCTATAAAGTATATATCACATCTTCAATGATCGAATACACCACTCGTGGACTCAAAATTTTCTCCACTTTTATGCATAACCAACAAAGGTATGCCATGCTCTTTTTATTACCATCAAACACAGTATCTTCCAACAGTACAAAAAGTACTTATCAAGTATTTGAGTCACAAAAAATGCAGTTGATCACAATTTAAATATCCAAGCATATGTATTATATTCACAAATTGGGCACAGTACAGAGTTACTTAAACAATACAGTCTTAATAAGAACACACAGTCCGGTTTAATCACTCTAGCAAACGCTTGTGCTTGCACCAGGCAATAGCAACTACATATAGGAATAAGCTCCCAGTGGCACCACCACCAACGGTCCAAAGAAACTCCGGCATACCTGCTTTTGCTTCGTCAAACAGGTCGATAGTTATATTCATCCCAAATATACCAGCGACGACAACAAAGGCACTGACTACAAGGGTTGCTGTTGTTAACATGACTCCCATTTGCAATAAATGATTCTGTTTGTCATCTAGCATTATGTTAATGTAGTCCTCTGTATCATCCACATACTCCCTCAGCTTTCAAGAACATAAAAGAACAATGATATGGAAAATGAGTCACTATTGTAATCGTCTATAAAAGAACTGAAAGATAGATAAACTTTTAAAGTGAAATCTAATATCAACATTGAAATACATACTTGCCCACAATATTAGATAAAGAATATAAAAGTTGTATGGTGTCATATTCTTAGAATATATTTTCAAACAAATGAACCGAATAAACTTTCTTTTCCGAAAAATTATTGCTCTATTTGGTTCTTGAAAAAGGTTAGAGAAAAGAAGAAATATATGTGAAAAAGAAATTAATATTCTATGGTTTATTTGAACAAATGAAGGAAATATGAATTTCCAATGTTCATTTACTTTTTGCAGAGATGTTAAAATGCCTCTCAAGTTCATTAGGAAGAAAGTTCTTATGAAATCCCATGACCTGGTCTAGCACCTTAGAAATTACACTACTCTTTTGTCTAGAGAGATAAAGCCTACTGTCCTTTTCACCGCGGTGGGAATTCTCCACACCATGAAAGCAAGTCAAAATCATTCTTCATAGTATAAGGCTTTGTTTGGTATGAGAGAGAGATGGAGGGAGGGAGAGGGTGAGAGGAGAGCTCCAATCCTTTGTTTGGTTGGAGCGACAAGAGCGAGGAGAGGAGAGGAGGGATCTCTCTTCCATCCGAGCCCACCAAAAGCAATCCTCCCATCATTGGGCGGATGAGAAGAGGTGGGGTAAAATGGGAGGGAAATGACAATAATACCCTCCAATATTTTATTACCCTCCAATTTATAAAAGGGTAATACAGTAAATTTATAAAATATATATCTATCCAACCATTCAACTTTCTTTTCAATACCAAACAACATGATGGATAGATGCTATCCTCTTCATCCCTCCTAATTCTCTCCCTCTTAATTCATTCATCCCTCCTACAGTCCTACTCTCTCCCTACTACCAAACATAGCGTAAGTGAATTATAAAGTTTGAGAGAGCTGCCTTAATTTCCACGTCACAAGTTTCTGGTGACTGGAACGCATCAAGATGTCGTTGAGAATCAAAATCAAAATATTTTTTGTACCATATCCAAATAATTTTTTTTAAGAGAGAACCGGTGTTGACAATATAAAGTGGGAAAGTGAATTTCATACCGTGGATAGCTTGTTCAGTGTACCATCAATTTGAACAAAGTATGCTTCCAAGAGCATTTCTAGCTCTTCAACATCAAGCTGTTTGCTTATAGCACTGTGAGTGGTACTAGTATGTGTGCCATGGCTGTCTCTGCTCAGAACATTATGTGCTGTAAACAAATTATCCTGGGTGTTACCATCATAATTAGTAGATCCACCAGTAGCATCCAACGAAATCTCAGCAGGATTCCTGAAACAATATAAGAAATTTTCAAAGCAAAGTGCAAAAAAAGAAAATAGTTTTAAAACTAACAACAAAAACATGACTAGCCTGTCATCCATATTTGATTGAAGAACTTCATCATCCATGTCATCTCTCTCGTTCGTAGAGGCATTGGAAGAGTTTTCCAATTGTTGAAGTAACTTCTCAGTTAGATACATCTCAGCCATATCGTCATCATCATCAAGCAAATGTTCTAATTCATCCCGTACCTGGTCATGAACAAGTGTGCATTACTAACAAAAAGACTCCTAGAGGAACAAAACAAGGAATACGACTTGAGATCATGGTTCTGTAAGCGATGCGATATGTTTTAAAGTATTTAAAATACTATTTGTTTGGACTTTTACCAACAAGCTTAATCTTTTGGGTGTTATCTAACAATATCCGGTCTGAATTTGTAGCCACAAAGTTATAAAGTCATACCACCTTTTCGACATATATGAATAGACTATTGAAAATACTAGTAGAAATCATATATGTAAATATTTAGAAGTCAGAAGCCACTGAACCTTCTGAACACGTCCAGTTATTGCAACCAAGCGGCTCTTAATTTGACGGACACGTTCTAAATTGAGAGTACTGATCTTTGAAGTCAACTTGTCTAAAGCCGGATGAGCCTCTTGCTCTAGTGTTTTTGCCTGATATAAAAACCGATAACAAGTGAAAATGAATCAAAGCAACATGACCACCAGAAAAGCAAAGAAAAACTATCAAAGTAAGATTAGTTACTTCATTTTCTAAGCAACTGCATGCAGCTTCAAGGCATGCCTCCAATGCAACAAATTCAAACGGTAAAACCTTCGACCCATCTCGATTCTCAAGACTTTGTTTCCCATCTGCCTTATTTTCCTCATTCCGATCCTCAAACTGTGAAAAGCCACCAGAAGATTTTGGAGTGGAGGGTCTTGATTGTGCTTCCTCCAAATCATACATCCAGTTGGTATCATCGCCG
This sequence comes from Dipteronia dyeriana, assembly GCA_032871835.1. Classification (NCBI taxonomy): domain Eukaryota; kingdom Viridiplantae; phylum Streptophyta; class Magnoliopsida; order Sapindales; family Sapindaceae; genus Dipteronia; species Dipteronia dyeriana. Next base: position 88,914,104 of record CM065295.1, on the reverse strand, counting down.
CCATTGCCTTCCTGTACATAACGAAAGAGTAATAAGAACTCAAAAGCATATAAATAAATATCCAACATAAAGAATTAAACAAAATAAATTTTAATCCGGGTGAAATGATATAGCCAAAGGCCGCACAAATTACAAGGAGATGAAAGTAAGGCATAAAAGCTAGAAAGGTAACAACTTTGACAATCTACATCGTCAATAAATGGTGGAAATACACCACCGTAGAAACAACTTAAACTCAGAAGACCAAAAGAAAACAAAAGATAAATTATGGCTGTTTGAATGGCTCTAGCATGGTCGAATTCGAAAAATGCACTCTAGCAGACCTCATTTAGTTGGCATGTTCCCTTATAGTGTAAAGGAGATCAATAATACATTGTTTTTTTTTTACTCAATCAAGTACATTATACAAAAAGGTGAGAATCGGTCCCTTGTGATCGTCTTATAGCATTTGAATCAGTTTCATGTTCTTCCCCTTTTCACCCCATCTGACAATTTAACTCTAAATCTAATTACGCTTTAAAAATTCAATTGAGCAATAGAATTGTATCCAACTTATGCTAATATGACCTCAATTGTATCCAAGTTTGCGAATTTTAAATTAGTCAATGTTCTTAGATAATAAAAAATAAATAGAAACTGCAATGAATTCACATAATATCCAAACCCCATTTAAACAGAAATCAATTGAAATCAAACCTGAGGTTTGGTGGCGTGATAGTGAAACAAAAGCCGCTTTTGGAGCTCATCAACAAAGGGAACAACAGATGGGTCTCTAGAATTCAACAACAAAACCTCCTGAGCGGTGATGATGGCTTTTATGTGCTCCAGATTGATCACAATCGCTCGCTCTCGACCCAGAACCGTTGATGGGTACGAGAGGAGGGGGTCCAGAATCCGAAGGTCTCGGGCCGGAAGACCCGTCCGACGCATGATGGCATGCTTTCCGGCCTCCACCACCTGGGCCTGCCCGGTTGAGTCGAGAAGGAGCCAAGCGCGGACTCCGGCTCCTTTCTTGCGGAGGCCAGCGCCGGTGGATAAAGGTAGGTTGGAAGTGGGCGGGCGGGTTAGGTCCGGGTCGTCGTCGTGGTGGAGATGACCCGATTTGGGTTGGGGAGGGTTGTTGTAGGTTCTCATTGTACGGACTCCGTGATTTTTAATTTACTTCCTATAATGTTTCGTCACTCTCCTCAATTGGCTACGGTAATGTTTCAATTTTTAGCATAATAATACATGTCTTTTACGTTTTTGTAAGATATAACTTCCATCATAATAAATTAATAATATACAAGTTTTTCACTCATAAATAAATATCATAGGTATATTTATAATATATTAATATATATTACCGTAACTTTATTATGTAATATGAGAGAGAATTTGAATAATCCATACAGTAAAAATATGGCAATATATATTAATATGTTATAAATAGAGATGTATATTTTTTGTTCGGGGTTTTTAATCTCCACACGTCCATCCCCATCCCCATCTCCATTTAGGGATTTTTTTTGATGAAAACATAGAGAAATGGGGACATAGAGAAATGGGGGGATGTGGATAAAAATCATCCCCAAATTGAAATAGGGATGAGGACGGGGGGACATTTTTCCATTTCCTCCAAACATATATAAATATAATTATAATATATATTTTATTTTTATTTTTTATTCTTTGAAACCCTAGGTATATAAACACATTTACTCTTTTTACCTTCAAAACATTAACCTAGAGATTTTTCAAAGTATTTGACAATGAATTGACTGTTAATCTCTTTAGATTTTCTATTATGTGAAGTTTTTTTTATCAAAAAACAGTTTGTATTACTTTAAATATGAAGTTGGTTTAGTTTTAAATTTTGAATTATTTGAAACACTTTATGTAATTTTTAGTTAAATGAGGAAACGGGAAAATGGGGGACCGGGGGAAACGGAGAGACGAGGAAAAGCGGGGAAAATGGGGAACTGGGGATAGGGATGGAAACCCCCCCCCCCCCCCCCCCCCCCCCCCCCAAAAAAAAAAAAATCCTCATCCCCACTTTCCCATTTTGAGAAAATATGGAGGGGGATGGGGGACGGGTCTTGGAAGTGGGGATGGGGATAGGGATGGGGGGACCTATATCCATCCTCATTCCCTAAACGTGCATCTCTAGTTATAATTATATATATATTATGTGCTTATAAGAGAAAAAATGTACAATGTTAAATTTCCTATACAAACTAGAAATAGAATATTCCAAATCCAATTCATATGTCATATATATATTCTAATAAGGAATTTTTACAATGCATAATTTAAACACCTATGATGAAATTTAATATAATTATGATTTTATTTATGAGGGGGTGGGGGACGGGTCTTGGAAGTAGGGATGGGGATGGGGATGGGGGGACCTATATCCATCCTCATTCCCCAAACGTACATCTCTAGTTATAATTATATCTATATTATGTGCTTATAAGAGAAAAAATGTACAATGTTAAATTTCCTATACAAACTAGAAATAGAATATTCCAAATCCAATTCATATGTCATATATATATTCTAATAAGGAATTTTTACAGTGCATACTTTAAACACCTATGATGAAATTTAATATAATTCTGATTTTATTTATGAGGGCAAGTGGGTTCTTGACGATAGTTTTCGTGTCCGTTTTCCAGATCTATGTTCTCGGATCAAAAGCGTTGATATCTCTCCAGTTACAAAATCTTTGGTGTGGGCTCATTCTCGGGATGGGCAGGTTTCTTGCAAGTCGGCTTATTCCTGTATGATTCGTGATTCTCCGCAAGTCCCTTATTGGAGAGATGTTTGGTGTCATTTTATCCCTCCCTCCCGGTCAGCTTTGACATGGCGTCTTTTGTTGAATCGGCTTCCTACAGAGGATCGCTTATGTAGGGTTGGGTTTCACTTAGCTTCCCGATACAGTGTTTGTGGGGTTAGCAGTGAGTCGTCTGATCATCTTTTCATTCGATGCCCCTTAACGGTTGCTCTTTAGGAGGCAGTTTTCTCAACTTTTCAGCAACGCATTTTCTGTCGATACATGGAGTTCGTTCTTCTCTCAGGCCATGTCAGTTTCGTTTAGCGATCAGATGCGTGTTTTATGGAAGACATCTATTCATGTTGTGGTTTGGAGTATGTGGCTTGCTCATAATCAGTGGATTTTTAGACTAAGACTATGGATTTCAGATCTGTTTTATCTTTTGTTTGACGTGCGGTGTCTGACGCTAATCGGTTAGAGATTTGGTGTATACGTAATTGTGTAGATGATCTTTTGATTCATCGTCGTTTTGATCTTTGGGGCCGTCCGACTAGGGCCCCTATTATCATGAGTGTGATTTGGTCACCTTCGGCTCCTGGTTGGACCAAAGTTAATACTGATGGTGCCGCCTTGAGTTCTCCAGGTGCTGGGGGTTGTGGGGGTATTTTCCGTATTTGTAGAGCTTTTGTAAATGGTGTGTTTGCATTTGAGGCGGAACTTCTTGCAGGTTCGATAGCTAATAATTTTGCTTAGTATAATGGGTGGCATCGGATCTGACTTGAGAGTGATTCTTCTTATGTGGTTCAGTTGCTCTCCTCTCGCTCTGAACAGGTTCCTTGGTGGATTCGGCAGGCTTGGTAACGCTGTATCTATCAGATATCAAAAATGGAGTTTAAGGTTTCTCATATCTTTAGGGAGGGGAATCAGATTGCAAACGCTCTTTCTAAGCATGCTTTGGGGTTAGAGGTCGATTCGTGGTGGGCAAACTCTCCGTCTTTCTGTTATTTATTGGTTGACAATGATTGTATGGGTAGAGAGTCTTTTCGTTTTTCTTGATGTTTTTTGTTTTTATGGCCTGCGTGCCAATGTTTTTGTTAGGATTGTTTCCCTTGGTTTTTGTGTTTTTCTGGTGTTTGTTACTCATCATTTTATTCTTTTTATATTATTGATGGATGCTGATTTGGGGGTTTTCAGCATATGATCGCTTGCGATGTTTTTTCCCTTTAGATCAGTTCAATTTTATCAAAATAATAATAATAATATATTTTGAATCTTAGTGTGATTTTTTGTATGGATGATAAAAACATTGAAATACATTTATGAAAAAAAATTGAAATTTTTTCTGGTACAAAATTTATTTGTTTCGATTTTTTTAAAGATAAAACATTTAAAAATATGAAAATATGATAAAAATTAGTTATCAATTACATACAAAAAAAATCCAAATTTTTATAAAATAAGTATTTTAATTTTCTTATGATACATACAAAAAAGGTCATTAAAAAACCTTTAATTACATACAATTTTATCAAAGGTGTTGATTGTATTAAAATAAGGGGTGCTGATAGGAGAGAGATAGTAACCGTTTAATTATAAAGGATACTTATTCTAGACTATCATTTAATTATGCACTATCAAACTAGATATTAAATTAAAATGTCGGTTTAAAATGATCACTTTTATATAAAAAGTATAACGGACATAATCGTTCTCTTCTAAAATTACCTAGTCGATCATACACCATCAAAATGACAATTATATATGAAATTAATATATTGAGATTTGTCCATCTTTCGAAAGTAGAGATAAAAAGTTAATTTTAAATTTTAAATAAATAAATAAAATGTTAAATAAAAATAAAAGATTATTCTAATAATATAAATCTAAAAATTAATTGAGTTAAATAAAATATAAAAAATCATTGAATATTCTTGGAAGATTGAATTAATTTACTTTTCAAGACGCTTTCACACACATACATATATATATATATATATATATATATATATATATATATATATATATATATATATATATATATATAGACACACACACGATCAAAATGGATGGTTAATTCACTTTATAGGGTATTTTCACGATTGTTTTTAATTCATTTACTAAGGAATTCATTTCCGGATAAGAACATTTAATAATTCTTTTATATATATTTCTGACCAAAATGATAGCAATTAGCAACTACTTGCTAGGGTAATTTTACCATGGAATAGTTATTTCTATCATATTTTTATATAAAATGACAAATTTGATAGCATTTAATTACAACGGTCATTAAGGCAATATACCCCGATAATAATTAGTGGGCTTGTCACAATAAACAATAATTTGTTTTCTTAAAAAAAAAGTTGATTTATAATATTTCAAAAAAAAAAGATTTATTATTATTTATTATTAAATCAATTTATAATTTCATATTTTGAAAATTAATATCAATTAGATTGGGTTGCACTTTAATATATACTTCACACAAATGTAAGGAGAATTCTACATATGCATTCTGGCAAAATTATTTTCAGGGAAATTTTCAATTTAGGGGTCTAATAACAATATAGATGATGTCCAGGAACAGTCAGGGTTATGAGAAAAACATGATTAAAAGATCCTCACACAGTTACACTCAATCTGGTCATTTAACTCAAACGATTCAAAACACATAGAAAACATAAATAAGTTTGCATGAACAATTAATCTTAAGATTAATTGCACTAAGGTGCCCTGAGTTATTCAAATATAGCAAGATTTCAAACAAATGCATGGACCTAACATAGTTTGACAAATTATCTTTTGAAAAGATGAAATTGCCCCTTCATTTCAAAAGTCCAAATTATCCATGCTCAATAAATTACTCCAAATTGTTTTTTTTTTAATGTATTACATAAATTCAGAGATTTTTCGGAGAGAGAGGACTCACACTCATAACCTTACAGTGTAGGTACAAGTGTGAGGGGTTTACTACCGGACTAATCTCATCTCGTAAATATATTTCAAATTGTTACTAGAGAAAATAACACTACACACCATTAGTTGATGAGTGAAGTCCCAAAAAGACCATTTGACTGTTTAAATTGTTTTAAAGATGTCATTTTGACAATATTATTCTAAAATCACCATTTTAATAAAACATTGTTCATTGATGGTCGTCCTGTTAAAATCTAACAGAAAACTATTATTATCTGTGACATGACACTTATAAAGAATTTTATGGGCAATATTTTATGTATTTGATTAGTTGATTATATGTAAAAAATAATGATTTGATTAATTTATTATTTTTATGGGTAATATTTATTATTTATGGGTGACACCAAACTTATTATTATTCCCTGATTAATTTGGGGTGATATTAAACTTATTTCATAATTAATTAATTATTTAATTATAAGAATTTTATGGGCAATATTTTCTGTTTTATAAAGTAATCAGGATAAAAAAAAATACAACTTAAAAAACTAGTTTAAAATCTATTAAAAACCAGTTTAAAAACCGATACAAAACATGTTTTATCAATATTTGACATATAATCTAACATGTTATAACATATGCAAACGGACTTTAAATAATTAATGAGTAAAGTGACAATAATTGATAATTTTTTCTATGAAATAGCTAATTTAAACCATTTTGAAATTATCACTGACCCTTGTTATTATAAGTACTCCATTTATCTATAAGTTAATTATGGATTGTAAGTTTAGAATCGACATTAAATTAGTATAAGATTAAATTAGTATAAGAATGTGCTTGGACATTAATATAATAATATGATAAGACCCATAATAAAATTTTACTCACAAAAAATATTGCAACTATAATATGCTTATCAAAATTGTTTAAAATAATAATAATAATATGCTTATAAAAATATACAAACAAAAATATAAACAGTATAAATAAATTATACAAATTAAAGAGTATGTGAAAGAAAAAGATAAAAGGCAAAATTTACAAGTCTTCCAAATTCCAAAAGCATCGAAATCAGTATACAATTAAATAATCGTTAGATTAAATAAGATTATCCAATCTAATAAATGTCTTTAGTTATCTCATCTCTACCGGTTATGTTATTATTTACAAATTGAGACTTGTTATAATGAAATAATATGATTAGAGTTTATTTTTGAAATTAAGTGTTAATTTATTCTGATATTTTAGAGATTTAGGTTTCTTTCGAAATAAATCAGTACTTTTTCTTCATTGATTCAATCGTGTACATAACATAAAATTACTAAAAACTGAAATTTGGTAAAAAAAAATATTATTACAAAACTTCACTTGAAGTACATATATCCGATTAATATTCTCTTAATTAATAATATTGTAGAGGTAACCATCATATAACTAGAGAAGATAATAAGACAACCATCTATCTACCATTTCAAGGCATTCCTTTGGCTTGTACTCCGGAGCTGTGTGACCACCTCCCTGTATAAACCACAAGTATAAGATAGTTAATTAGGTCTCATAGACCTTTTGTTGTCATAGTTTCATAGAGGTGCATTTGGAATTATTTTTATTTTCCTGTAAAATTATTTGACAAGCATTTTGTTTATTAAAAAGTATCAATTAAGTTTTAGATTTTATTTTAATAAAAAAATATTACAATTTAAAACCCACAACCTCAATAGTGTAGATATTTGGGGGGTATACCAACGAGCCAATGGACCAACCTCATCTTTTCTGATAAGTGCATTAAAAACCCAATTTTTGTTAAAGCATATTTATACTATTGTAGTCGTAGATTCAAGTTGTTTCTATCTCAAATGAGTTGTAATTATTCCAATAAAAAAGGAACCATGTATTTGAAAAACACTCCAACTGTTTCGTTGATCCCAAAAAAAAAACAATATTGTTTAATTTCAGACTTTCAGTTAAACATTACAAAATTAATTTTTTTTAAAAGAAAAAAAAAGACAGACTTCCTTTTTGGCAGTGCCAATAACACTCCCTAGTACTAGTTTTTTTTTAATGGAGTAAAAATTCATTGATGGTATTGTAAACAAGGAAACAAATTGATAGAATTATCCTTACTTTTACGGTGGCAAAAACCAGACCGTCTCCAGTAGAGGTGATATTGGCATACTTTACTGTGAATCTATAATGAAAAAAAAATGGTAAAATCTCAGTAAGTTAAATCAAAAAGTGTAAAAAAAAAAATAAAATTGGAAATTAGGAGACTAACCCTGCAATTTGACCTTCAACGAACCATGGTCTCCAGTTATCAACAGCTGTTAAATTAAGAGTTTTTATCCAATAAATTGTACCCGTGTATGGAATTAACATGTCATGATCGCCACTGCAACATCCATAATAAATGATAAATATTATTGTTTTAAGTGAGCAGATTATCGGGTAATAATTACCACCTTTCAATGTAATTTGATAATAAAAGCTTTTATTCAATCTGGACAACACGATAATTTGAAAATAATTTGAAGGAAGGGGAGAAATATGACCTGTATACCAATCCTCGGTAGCCACCTTCAATGAGTTTTTTGTGATAGAGCACCACACTCAATACATCACTATCATAAGCTAGTGTTTTATTGCACCTCTTCCATTCTAGTACAGTTCCCTGCTTAATTTTCACATTAACAGGAACAATTTTATAAGCCTTTTCTCTCTTTACAAACTCTTATATATTTTTCAAGTTTGCGATTGCGACACCTTGAGCATTTTTTTGTGACAAGACAATAAATCACCCAACAAACAGGTTGCAGTACAAGTTTTTACGTAAAATATTAAAAACAGATTGTGAATCAATTATCTCATAACTACCCATTAATTATATTGTCCTGCAGTAGCAAAATCATTAAATCTAATACCTCACACAAAACTATAAGAGGAAATAGATTTGTGTCATCGTCAAATAGAAATTAAGAAGTTATAGGATGAAATTAAGAAAATTAGTGATTTAATTCGCCAGAGATTTTGACTTACATTTCTGATATGAAGAGCTTTCTGAACAGATTCATCGTTTGCCCAAACGTATGAGAGCACATAATTCGAATTCTGAATTAACAAAAAAGTGTTAAAAAAAAAACATTATAGATTATGCATTCTACTCTATGTTCAATATAGTTGCATGTCTAATGATAGATTCATTGGGTTGGGTGGGTAATGTGTTGAGGTGTCAAAGGGTTGGGTAGGCCCGTATCTATAGCGGATTTTATTCGTTTCCATATAAACCCATCCACCCAACCCGCATATGGTGGGAGGTAAACTAATGTGTCAACCTTATCTTGTCCGGTTATAATTATATTAGAGTATTGAAATAAATATCTTTATTTTACCAATCGATATTTACATTAAAAAATAGGTAATAAAATAGTTGTAGATGGATTAACATGTTAAAGACTAGAAACCGGATTTATAAGATATTTATTCATTTGACATGATTTGTGTCTCCTGCAAAAAAAATATTATTCACTTGAAACCATGATTTTTTTTTTCATGCTCTAAAAATAGTTATTTCAATTTTTTATTTTTATTTTCTTAAATGATTTGGGTAAAAATGTCTCTGTTTTGAGTTTAACAACATTTTGCAAGCCAGACGTAAAGTCAGAAGAGAATCAAGTATCAAACGAGTTTGGATCTTGGGCCGAGCAGGGCTGATAATTTAGTTTATGGGCTGGACGTCAAGCCATCCATCTATATTAAGGGCTGGGCCTTGCCCAATCCGCAAACCCTTATGATCATTTTTTAAATGAGGCAAACGGATAAGTTCGACCCATTTGACACCTCAAGTCATGTTCTCGTTAGTGATATCCTAAAATAAAATAAAATTGAGTCTTTATAATCACATTAAAAATATTAAAAAGAGTAATAATATACGACTCCAATAATTAAATTCAAAACCAACTAAAATAATATGGTAAGCGAGTGATCATTACCATATAAATCATGAGATGATGTGGTTAATGAAAAAATCAGTTGTCACATCATTTAGATCGATTTTTGTATTAATTTTTTGGTTTGTCAATTGTCTAGCATAAGTGTATTAAGGGAGAGAGAGAGTACCCGACACCAATTCTCTTCACGTTGAGGTTCTTTGAAGTCGATATCTAGAGGTTGATCATCAAAAAATTTGGATCCCCACTTCAGGCCCTTGGGTTTTGGGGATGCAAAGCTACATTTTGGTTCCAAAATTTGTGCATCGCATACTTTTAAAGTGCACTGTCAATTTTAAACGAATACTCTATTTAGCATCAATGTCAATTAAAACAAATAAAACATCAATGTCAAATTTTATAACATTTCATTCTGAAAAAACTTATTACCATATATTTTTCTAAAAATAATTATTAAAATATAATCTCATTAAAGAAAAAAAGAAGAAGAACATTTTCGTATTTTTAGAATTTGAATTGATTTTAAAATTGCATAAGACTATATTTTAACACAATCCAATCAAAATATCTTTTCTTTTAAATGTCCTTTAGTTGGACTAATTCCGATTTAATAACTTAAGTTTTAATAATACTCTAAATACTTTTCCATCAAAAATAGTTTTAAACACAAGTACAAAATGAGTCTTATTAATCTGAGTTTTTTTTTCTTCCATTTGATCAAGACTTAATTTCCTTTTAATTGAGACTTATTAAGTCTACTCTTTTTTTTCCAAGTATTTTGATAATTTAAGTAAGAGTAATTAAATTTTTATGGTTTGACTACTTTGATGATACTAAAACTTAAGCTATTAAATTGACGTTTGTCTACAAAATTAGCTCAAAAGTGATATTTTGCCCTATTAAGTTAAAAAAAATGTTTATAAAGATTGATTAACTAAAATGTCTTACCCTTGCAATAAGCTCAATGTCGTTCATGCAATCAGCATTCAATGTATCTGGTGAAATATATTCCTGCCCACAGTTCTGTTTGGCTGACTGGAAAAAAACATATAATAGTTATAGAAAAATATTAGCAGATAGAGAGACTTTTTTATTTTTATTTTTATTTTCAGTGAATATAAAGTCAAACAATATTACCTCATAAAGTTCACTTGATATAAGCCCCACCCTGTGAAAATACTTGACTCTTGAATTCTCATCATTATGTAGATCTGTTACTGGGTTTCCGATCATGTAACCCTAGTTTCGAATATATATAATTAATAAATTTAAATTAAATTTCATTAGAAACAGAAATTGTGATAACCCGAAAATGAAAGCAATTATTTTAGTTAATGATAATTGGATATTTACCTGAAAATGCAAGTATGGATAGTGTCTAGCCATGTTTCCTGTGCAGAATTACCAATATTAATAATTAAAATTTGATAATGGAAAATTAAAGAAATTAAAAGAAGGAAAAACATGATGCACCAACAGAACTTAAAATTCACTTGGGGAATTGGGGGTATTCGATTTGTCAAAATTATATAATTAATTTGATACGAATCCAAAAATATTATTGTTATTATTATTAACTTTTTTTGACAAAATTGCCCCTAATGAATTTCCAATTTAAAAAAAAAAACAAAAAAAAAATTGTTTGGAGTTGGAGACCTTGGACCTCCAATCCATTAATTTTTTTACTTTCATTTAAAATTCATTAAAAAATAATTTTAAAATAATTGAAAACAAAATAGAGGGGTATTTTTATCACTTCAAAGGCTTAAGTTGCCAACAGTAGAATTTTTTGAATGTGGATAAAAATAGAAAGTGATATATATATGGCTATTTGTAAGTAGCTATTTGCTTAATTTAACAAATTACACCCAACTCCTTGAGGTTTGCTCTTTTACACGTGGAAACAACTTTATTGTTAATTGACACTCACCTCTCCTGCCGTTAGGGTTTGACCGTTAAAAAATGATAAAAGACTGAAATACCCTTGATTCACCAAAAATAAAAAAAATAACTAGTTACACCAAACTCTCTTGAGGTTTGTTCTTTTACACACATAAACAACTTTATTGATAAATGGCACCCACCTCTCCTACTATTAGTCAAAGTTGGTCAAATTAAATTGTAGATCAAGTTTGACTATCAAAACTAAGGATAGTTTAGTGATCATTTGAAGCATTATATATATATATATATATATATATATATTTTTAAAAATTGAATAAATATTTTTAAATTGAGATTTTTAAAGGTATTTTAAAATGAAGATTAAGTGAACAAAAGAAAACTTTTTTTAAAATTAAGTTTAAAAAAAACGATAAATTGAAAATAAAGAATTAAAAAATAACGGATTTTTTCATTAAAAAAATGGACAGTCAAATCTAATGTTAAAAAAATTCAAATAAAAAAAAGAAATAAAAAATCTTAATACATTTAATAGTCCAACAGTTTCATCAACAACACAAATCGCAATCCCGTCCTAATTTGTTCAATCTCCGCTATGAAAGACTGAGCTAGATTTCTTCAAAAAATAGAGTCAGTTTCTAGTTCTACCAATAACACAAATCACAATCCCTTCATAATATCATACAATTTGTTCAAAAAAGAGAGGAAAAAAATCTTAAAATCTATTTATAAATAAGAACAAATATGTTTTCTAAAGAAATAAAGTTAAAAAAAAATAAGTTTTTTAATAAATAGATTAAAAAAAACAAATTAGGTAGGAATTGTGATTTGTATTGTTTGTAGAACTGGCGAACTGGATTAATCTAGCTCAATCTCTCATGAAGGAGATCGAACAAATTAGGAATGGATTATGATTCATATTGTTAGTAGAATTGTCGAACTGTTAAAGGAATTACGATTTTTTTTTAGTTTGAATTTCATTTAAATTAGATTGTACTGTCCCATTTTTTAATGTAAAATTCCATTTTTTTAATTCTTAATTTTCAATTAATCTTAATTTTCTTTAAAAAAAAATCTTACTTTTTTTAAAAAGTTTTTTTTACTTAATCTTCATTTTAAAATACTTTTAAAAAATCTTCATTTAAAAATATTTATTCAATTATATATATATATATATATATATATATATATATATATATATATATGTATGTATGTATGTATTTAAAATTCTTCAAATGACTAAATTATCCTTAGGTTTTATAGTCAAAATTGGTCATCGGTTTAATTTGACCAACTTTGACCAACGATAGGGGAGCTAAGTATCAATTATCAATAAAGTTATTTTTGTGTGTAAAAGAGTAAACCTCAGAGGAGTTTTGTGTAATTAGTTATTTTAGATTTTTAATGAACCAGGGGTATTTCTGTCTTTTATGATTTTGTAACGGTCAACTCTCGTACTTAACGGTCAAACCCTAACGGTATGGGAGGTGGGTGTCAATTAATGGTAAAGTTGTTTCCGTGTGTAAAAGAGCAAACCTTGGGGGAGTTTAGTGTAAGTTGTTCTAATTCAATTTTGAGTTTTTAAAATGATTTTGATACAAAAAATATTAAGACTTACCAATTGCTATTTCTAGAGAAACCATGGGAACAATCATGCCTGAATAGGAATCTCCGGTTATGTAAAGTGGATTTTTGTTGAATTTAGGATGATCCATTATCCACTGCATGTATCCAACATAGTTTTGGTTCAGTAATTGTTCACTTCATGAAATTTATCTACTGAATTGAAAGAATTTTTATTTTTTATTTAAAAAAAAAAAATTGCTGATATATACATCTGTGTCCTAGCTAGAATATGCTCTCTCACCTTCTGTATAAATTCGTAGATTGCTTTAGTTGAAAGTGTGTCTGAGCTGTACCATCCTTTCTGGGTTTTGCAGTAGGAGAAACCAGTGCCAACTGGTGCATCTAAAAATATCATGTTCGCGATCTTCGTGTACGAGTATGGATTATCCAAAAGCGATGGCAAGCTCCCATTGAATGTCTCGTAATCAAAAGTTAACGGTCCTGTATTGAGGCGAACCAGCTTCATTAAATTTAAAGGGGTTTGAGGATAATGATAGAAAATTTAAAAGAAAAATGTAAACTTTTGGGTAAAAATTACATAAATTTAACTAACTATATATTATATATATATATATGTACAGTGATTTTCCAGTCAATGGATATTGATATAAGTTATATTAGTGTGTTGCATGTGGATCGTTGATTATAGAGAAGTTTTGACAAGTACATAACATAAATCTAATGGTCAACATCTAACGCACTAACGAATTTATATCGGTACATACCGACTTGAAAATTTATGTATATATGTTAAGAAATAATTGGACCCCTCTAGTACTAGTCTTTCGTCCACACATCTTTAAACTTTACTTGTCAGAATATACACTACTTTTTAAAAAAAAAATTAATAATTACAATATTTCAGGACTTAGGAAAATTCGTATGACTTGAATTAGACATGTCAACGGAATAAGAACATACCAACTTCAAAGACAAGACCGGAGAAACCAGAACAACCAGGGCCTCCGGTGAGCCACAGCAGAAGAGGGTCTCTCACTGGGTTTCTTTCTGACTCTATAAAGTAGTAAAATAGCTGCAGTTCATCCAAATCTCCCACACCAACATATCTGAACATTATAGTTTCATAATTTTCTAATTAAAACCAACATAAAAAACCATAACAATTAAAATGATCATCTACAAATTAAGAGTATATATGAGAACTGACCCAGTTTCCATTCTAAAAGGAAGTTTACCGGCATAACCCGGAAGAGTCTTCACAATCGACTTTGATTCACCAAAGTTTGAGTTAATAACTAGAACAACAAAAACAATGGCATTAAGAGTTGCACAGAAAATATAAGTCGAAGATGATGCTGTTTTTGCCATATTTTTACTTGACGTGTACAAGAAGATAGTGACTATGTGAACCACTTAAATATTATTGGCTTCATTTTATCTATTTGGTTTATAATTAGGTTGATATAACACACGAGGAAATTGATTTATTAATTAACAATAGGTCAACATTCGAAATGTTGGTGCATGATTGCTTTCTTCGCTCAATGACCTTTCTACTTGTGAAAAATTCAACTAACTTTCTCAGTTTTGATACCAGAAAGTTAATTATTTGTTGTTGAGAAACAAAAAGACTAAAATGTGAGTGTTGAATTACAGTTCGCATGAGGAATATTTCCGCTGGAGATCAAAATTATATAAAAAAGATTTTTTTTTTTTGAAACAATTAAAAAAGAGGTTTTCAACAAAAGTTCTATTAAAAAAAAAAAAAACTGACACTAGGAAGGCAAAAATTATAATCTGGTAAGAGATAAAACAGAATATAGAAATAAAATTTTGTATGTACTTACGGTGGTGGTAGCTCTAGTGAGGGCTTATGTTAACATCTATGAGAATTTTTATGTAAAACAATCAATTTCAATGGACTTTTTCTTATAAGGTATTTTACGGATAATAAAAATAGTGAAATATAGTTTCAGAAAACAAAATTTTTGAAATTTTACCTCTTTTTTTTTTCCAAGGACTAAGCTAGGAATCGAGGATCCATTAATGCATTTCATTGTTAATATCATCTATAAAAGAAATTAACACTGTAATTCATTAAAATTTACTCGATTTAATCAAGGCCTTCACAGATCTGGTAAGGGATACTTTATATTAACACTAAAACAAAACATGTATTTAACAACATGAAATGCATGTTGTTAACGTGCATCAATCCGAATATAATCCGTTAATTTTTGCTCAACCTGAACACGATCTTTTAAATTTATCGTGTCACAAATCGAAATACAAACACGATCCATTAAATTATTCTATTTAAACTGTTAATTTATAAGTTATATCAATTATGATAGATGATAAATTGAAATTACATTGATTCATTTACCGATTTACAATTTTAAGGTAATAAAGTTAGTGGTAGCAAAATGGCCCCAGGTCGGCCCGGTCCTGTGATAAGCTAGGCTTGGCACGGCCAGGTCAAGAAACAGGCCAGGCCAAGGCCTGGTACCAAGCAGGCCTAAGCTGGGCCGCAAGTGAGGCCCGTAGGCTTGCGGGCCTATTAGGCCTACAAACTTTTAAAAAAATAATAAAAAACTAATTAAACAATATATATTAATATATGCATAAATTTACTAAGATAAACTTGTAGTGAATTGGTTAAGGCTTATAATTTTTTTTCCAATGTTCGTTCCCACACATTACCATACGAATTTTACAAAAAATAAAATAAAAATCTTATTATATAATATGCAAACCTTGGTTTAAAACCCACAAAAAAAATATTTATATATATATAAAAAAAAACCTTATATAGGCCGGCCCATCAGCCAGCCTCCCTATCTTTAACAGATGGGCCCCAACCCAGCCTGTTTTTGCTTCTGGCTTTTTTGGGTCCGGCCTATTAAGTGCCTGACACAACCGGGCCGGACAGTTAACTGACCGGATCGTTCAATTTGAAGTTTAAACTGACAAGGATTAACTAGCAACACTCAAACTTTTGATTAAACTATTAATTGATTTTATATGTTTAAAATATACAATTTGTAGAAGGAATAAATTTTATTTGTTAAAAAAAATCTATAAGCATTTTAAATGTATACAATTTTAAATCACATATTTATCCTTGACATTTATTTGTGTTAAATGGGTTAGTAGGTTAGATGCTAGAGGTTCAACCCAAACATAACCTTTTTATACTTTAACGAGTTTAATTTAACATATTGATAGGTTAGTCACCTGTACCTAATAAGATCAAATCCAAACTCATAAATGTCTTGTTATGTCAACAATTTCCACCCCTACTAAAAAAGATAATACAAATATTCTTTCTCATGTACTTTATTTAAAGATATTAATGGGGCGGGGACAACAAATCTCGAGTCCAACCCTAACAAAATTGTTTTCTTCCAACCCTGTCCCAACCTTGACTATTGAAGAGCAGGATCAGGAACTTAGGAGGCGGGGGAGGTGGCGCTAACCCCGCTCCTTGCCCGTTAAAGTTTGTATAATAACTAGGTTTTTGTTTTTAAATTGAATAAAAATAATTCATGTTACTTTTTAATACCTTAATATTACTCATAAAAAATATATTAATCTATTAATTATTAAAAGAATATACTTGATTTTTTATTGAATATATATTAATATTATTAATTAATAAATAATATGAGAGACAAGGTTGGGGTGGCCGGGAACAACAAATCCCAACCCAGCTCCATTTCTAAAGCGGGAAGTAGGAATTATCCTCAAATATATCCTGACCTCATTTATTTTGATAAAACCCCACCTGGAATGGGGTGGTATTCCGGGTTTTTGACCTCCCTAATGGCTATAGTGCATTGTGTGTATAATAACATATCAATTGGATAATTAAAGAAAAGATTGTCTACAATGGATATTCGGCAAACCATCTGAAAATCATTGCAAGGCATTCTTTAGGCTTGTACTCTGGAGCTGTATGACCTCCTCCCTACACAACTAACAATAAGTTGTTTAGTTACATAGCTAGACCACATCGTCTGAGGAAATTATAAATAAATTTTCTTTAAAAGTATTAATTCTTGCCTTTACTGTAGCAAATGTCAAATGGTAATCCTTCTGTGAATACACTACAGAGTATCTGCAGAAACCATTTTGTATAACAATCGTTAGATATGTTTTTCGTGCTGATTCAAATGTTGCAAAATCATTGAGTGGTTAAATTGGATACTAACCCAGCAACTTGACCATCAACAAGCCATGGTTGCCATCCATATTGAACTGTCAAATTTAGAGACTTTATCCATTTTTCTGTCGCCACATATGGAATTGCCATGTCATGATCGCCACTGTGTCATGATAAAAAGGAAACAAAAAGGAGAGCGTTATTAGTAAACTGATCTAACAATACATTTTTTATATTATGTTAAAATTTGTTTGGCGTAAAAAATAAATGAATTGTTGATCCTAGGGACCTAGACTGCAATATTACCTGTAAATTAAAACTTGATAGCCTTTCTTGATAAGGTTTTGGTGATAAACGAGACTAGTTGGAACATCTTTTGTGTAAGATAAGCTGGAGTTGCACCTCACCCATTGCTTTATCGTCCCCTGCTCCTCTTCATTTGTTAATTATTTAGTGGAAAAACATTGTCAAAATGGCAATTGGTAAATAAGTTTGGAATGTTTTTATTTCATTTTTAAGCAAATTTGTTCCTATGTTTTTCACAAGTACTATTGTACCAAATAAGTTCATTTGTTCCTATGTTTTTGCTTCATTTTTAAGCAAATTTTAATGAATAATATTTAAAAATGTAATAAAAATTATTACAATAATTGAAGAGATTGAAAAAATAAGTCACACACCCTCCAAATGTTTTTTTTTTTTTTTTTGCATGTGAAATACAATTTTAGTTCTACAATTTGTTAAAGAGGGACCAATTTCATCAAAATTGAAAAAAAAAAAATGCAGTTACTTCGATTAAAAGAAAAATCGGAGAGTTATTTGTTAATTTTCCTTTACAAAACTTTGACCTTGTTAGAGATAATCCATGCACGTTTGAGCTGGAAGGTGGGGAGAAGTCCCCAAATTGAAAAGATAAAATGAGAACGTTATATATAGTATATGATATTCATAATTGAATCAATTTTAAGTCGTAAAGCTATCAAATAACATGCAGTTAAAAAAAATTGAAGTAAAAACAAATAAAAAAATAATCATAACTAAAATCCGGTAATTTAGAGCCAGAATTGACGTACCTCTCGAATTCCAAGAACCTTTTGAACGATTTTATCATTTGCCCAAGTGGATGAATAGATATAATTATAATTCTAAAAAAAGAATATATAAGTTAATCAATCAATCATATATATGTCTATTTAAGTAATTGACATGTAAAATTTTATTTACCCGACACCATGGTCTTGATGAAACTTCATCCGTCGGCGAAAGAAGAAAATCATTGTGATATTGGTCTTGTTCAACGATAATGCTGCGATTCCAGCTTGGTGGAGTTGGTTTTGGGGAATGTCGGTTGCATTTAGGTTCCAATATTTGTGCCGTATCGATTCGTTCAATGCACTATAAATTCAAAAGAGTAATAATAGGTACCTCCATTTTTTATTGTGACTATTACCGACTTAGGAAAGGAGAATAGGAATTGAATCGACAACTCGGTAAGGAGAATATGAATTGAATCGACTTTATTGACGTCCATACGAGAATTTGTGAATCAATTTCGTCTTATTAAGAAAAATCTTAATTTAAATCCTAACTCTTATAACTCAACTTATGATGTAATAGTTTTATATAAGAAGTTAAATTTATGTAAATACTGTGTTAAACTGAACCGAAGTTAGAAAATAATATTTGGAGAGATTAATGTAGTAAAATAAAATACTTTGAGTGCAAAAGTAAAATTTTATATCATAACATGTTGAGTTACAAGTTATAATTCAAGTTGAGATCCTTAATTTTATTGAAATTCAAATGATAAAAAGGTTAATTATCTTTATATTTCTCCACAACATTGACATCGTTTGGTTAAGTTTACATACCCGGGTGACATTTTCAAGGTTGGCTAGACATAAACCATTGCTTGGATCTACATTTACGTATTCACCCTTGCAATTCCGTTTTGTTGACTGACAAAAAAAGCAGAAGCATTACACAATTTGTAAATTGTAATAATAACATTTGTCAAATCTTACAAGAATATGATTCAAATTCAATGATTTGCCAACGACAACAAAACAATTGATAATTTTAATATTAGTAAGCAATATATACGTAAAAGGGGAATTTACCTTGTAAATTTCGTAAGAGATGAGTGCCTTTAGATAAGCAAACCGAATTCTTGAGTTTAGATCTTTATGTAAATCTGTAGCCGGGTTTCCAAGCACGTATCCCTATCAACAATATTAAGATACTATTCAATATATTACAATAGTAATATACAACCACTGTGGCATAACTGTGATTTTTTGTTTGAATTGCTTTAAATCAATTTTTCAATCATAATATTCAAATTGACAATAAAAAAAATGAAAATAAAGACTTTTCAAAAAAATAAGTAGAAAGAAAAAAAAAAGTGAACTATATTTTACTACATTTTAACAATAATTACTTAAGATTGCAATAAAATTAAGTTTTATTTAATAAATCTAAGCATGGAAAGAGGGGAGGGGTGTTCCTCAAATTGTTTTAAAAAAAAAAAATCATTTATAAAATTTATATATTTACCTTTCAATGTTATTAAAATATATACATTGGCCCTCCTACTTTTTTTTATTTACTTTATTTGAACCCTAAAGATAAATTGTTTGGCTCCTTCTTTGAATTTTCAATCGTATAATTCATAATGAATTAAAATCAAATGGATATTATATTTTAAAAAATTAAAGACATTTTTACAAAATTTTCACATTTTTTATAAAATGATATGATTATTATATTATTTTTCAAAACAAGTCCATAGCCCACCCGTAAAAACTTTATTTAACTAAACATACTTTATTATAAAAAAAACAACCAAAAAAACCAAACATACTTTGAGATTCATTCTTGGTTCTTGCCCCATATCCATACCTGCAACAAATTCTAAAATGCTCAGGACAATTTTTCATTTTTTTTTCTAAGATGCTCATGACAATTTAAGTAGTAATTAATTAAAAAAATGACTAAGTTAATGAACTTCAAAAGAAGCTGGTTTTTATCATAAAATTGGTTACCGTCAGATATTTCCTGCACAACCACCGGAACAGTTATGCCTGAATATGAATCACCAGCAACATAAAGTTCATTTGAGAGGAATTTGGGATGAGCTATAAGCCACTGCAATAATAAAAATAAACTAAACAGAATAATTAATGTGAATTTACTTTGATATATAAAATTTGGGAGTATATAAACAATAAAATTTAGGTCACCTTTCTTAGAAAAGTATATGTTTGTTTTGTTGAAAGTGTGTCCTTCATGTTGTAGGCTTGCCAAGTTGTGGCATAGGAGAATCCAGTGCCTACTGGTTGATCTAAAAATATTATGTTGGCAACCTGCAGTAGATTTCCACTACTTTATTATTAGATGATCACCAATACATTTTTAGTTGTCATCATCAACCGATCGAAACCGAAATTGAAATCGAAAGTAATTAACCTTTGTCCATGAGTATGGGTTCAATAAAAGCTTTGGTATGTTTCCCTTGGAGTTTTCATAGTCAAATGATAATGGACCTGCATTATTTTCATATCTGGTTATTAAGAACCGAAGTAGGAAAAAAGTCAATATATGAAAAAAAAAAAAGGAGGTCGATAATTTATATTACTGTTATCAAAATCAAGTATCCTCTCCCGACCTTTTTTCGAGTTCATTTTTACTCGTCCCTTTAAAGGGGTGAGCATTACCCCCTCCGTATGAATTGTCAAATTTACCCTCTCTATAGACATATATGATCCATACAAAAGGAGGTAATGCTCACCCATCTTCAGAGGCTGAGCAAAAATGCACTCCCTTTTTTCTCCTTAGCTTTTTAAGGGATTTTGACATAGATTCAATAAACATGATTAATTCTTGTCTTTCTCTCTCCTCCATTCAATGAAACTCACCATTTTTGGATGAGATTTTTTTTCTCTCCTCCCACTCTGCTTGTTGCTAGTCTTTCATCACTAATCTATAAAAAAAAATTCATGAGAGCTTTTTTAATGTTATGATTCATCATTTGTTGTTTTTTGTTAGTAAAATTTAGGTTTTTTCCGCTCCTAGATCAGAGATTGGAACTCATTATCCCCTTATTTTCCCAGTTATAGCTATAGATTATGTTCCCGGTTGATGTTAATAGAAACATAAGAAGAAAATAACACACAAAATAGAGTGTTGTTTTACTTCAAAGTATTGATAAGTATTCTAGGTCAAACATTCACTTCAAAACAAAATTATCGTGAGAGAGAGAGAGAGTGAATCACAGTATTTTATGGAGAGGGTGTAAAAAAAATTAGAGAAAGAGTGATGAAAGAGTAGAATTAGAAAGAAAAAAAATCATCAGAAAAATTAAGGAAGAGAGTGTTGAAAGACTAACAAAGTGAGTGGAGAGAAAAAAAATCTCTATCAAAAAAGTTTAAGGAGAGAGTCACGAAAGACAAACAGAATGCGAGGAGGAGAGAAAAAAATCGCATCCAAATTGATGAGTTTCATTGAAGGGAGGTGAGAAAAAGACAAAGATAAGAATTAATCTTATCAATTAAATCTACTCTTTGGATGGTATCAAAATACACTAAAAAAAACATAAAAAGAAAAAAAAAATATACAAAAGAATCCTGATCCTATAGACCTATTCGGTTATTAGTATATATATATATATATTTTGTCAAACTTGCGTACTATCCATTTTGATCTTTGTTAGATCGATCTAAGAGCACATACATGCCTGATGATATGAAATCTCGTCATCATAATAATACATTAGTTTGACTACTTAGGAAAATAATAGTTGTTTAAATGAAAATCATAAAATGCCCAGTTAAAAATCTAAAAAAAGATTGGGTACACATGCCCAGAAGTCAATTTCACCGAGTCAGACCGATTTAATCAAAAAAAACATATTATATACTTTTATATAATATATCAGGAACGAGATAACACGACTCTATTGAGATGTATATCTGAAAGGAACATTGGACAGCGATGTACGGTTTAAATCAATCCTCAAAAGGAACTTAATAATTTAATATCAAACCAATTAGCCAAGTATTCATGCGTAAATCATTCAATTATATAGCTTGAGACATATAACATTAATCAACATTGAGTATTCAATATCCAGTGCTAAGAACAATCCTTTAAACGGATAATATTTCTGGTTTAAATTACCATCTCATGATTTATATATTAAAAAAATATTGGTTTTAAATTGTTTTTTATATAGTAGGACTAATCGTATATGGGGTATTACCGGATCAATCAAGGGCTCTTTACAACCAAATAAAAAATTAATATATGATATATAATTTTGTAAAATTTAATTTAACCCCCAAAATATTATATTTTACTATATTGACCCCAAACAAAATTTACATCCTACTTTAAACTTTGAATATATGTTTCTTCCTTTTCTATTTATATTCTTATCATTTCCATTACTTAGAAGATCAAAGTAATTATAATGAATCCACCAAAAGATTGCCGTGAGAATACTTCCAAAAAAAAAAAAAAAGAGATTACTATGAGAAGAATGATTAATTAAGAAAGTACCAATTTCATAAACAAGGCCGGAAAAGGCAGAACAACCAGGGCCTCCGGTGAGCCAAAGCACAAGAGGATCATCTTCTGGACTCCTCTCCGATTCAATGAAGTAGTAGAACAGCTGCACTTCATCCAACTCTCCCACCCTAATATACCTTTATGATTATATATCATCATTTTATACATATAATTATAAAGATTTAATTTCATGAATACAAAAAAACTAATAATTAATTACAAAAGAAAAAATATATATAAGCAGTAATTACTCACCCGGTTTCAAGTTTGAAGGGAAGATCACCGGAATATCCAGGCAGGTTTTTGATGATTGAATATGATGCAAAAACATTTCCAATAAGCAAATAAACAACTACACATGAACACGATAACAAAGCTGCGGCCGGCGCCATACTTGCTGGTTCTTTTCAGTTTTGACTCACCGACCGATACAGAGACGTGGAGACTGCAATAAAATGTATATAATGACCGATGTGGCTTGAAGGAACTATACCTTGGAAAAAGACAGTTTATATTATGACAAGTAGAGGTAGCCATAAAAACCGAAGCCGAATTGAACCGAACCGAGCTGAACCGAAAAAGGGTGTTTAGTTTGGTTCATAGTTTCTATTCTGTTTAAACCAATTTAAAATTTAAAAACCGAATTGAATTCGGTTCGGTTTCTGTTTTGGACATACAAAACCGAACCGAACCGAACCGAATAAACCGAATTGTCCTAATTAATTATTTTGTAAGGTTCAATTTTATTATGGATTGTTTGTTGATGATGTTTTATTTTTAGACTACATATATATACTACATTTTTTTACTTCTATTTATAGAAATTTTAATGATTTTATATTTTGATTGACTATGTAGACCGAATATGATTGAAATTTTAGATTCAGATTCAAAATTGGATTGTATTTTATTTAAATTAATTTTTACATATTATGCTTTCTTAAAAAAGTTTAAGGCTAAATACCAAAAATGCAATTTAAAAACCTAAAAAATTAAAAAAATATATATTAAAAAACCTTTAAAGCCCACTAGGCCCAAAACCGAATTGAACCGAACCGAACCGAACCGAGATAAAGGTGTTCGGTTCAATTCGGTTTTCAAGTTCAAATGGTTCAAACCGATTCACATTTTTAAAAACCGAATATATATCGGTTCAATATGGTTTTGATCAAAACCGAACCGAACCGAACTGAACCATGCTCACCCCTAATGACAAGTTAAAGGGCTAATTATTTTATTACTATTTCTTTAAATGTCGTGGACCTTGTGGTTTAATATAATAATAGGAGGAATTGCACAAATATCCTCCGATATTTGATAAAATTGTACAAATATAACAGTTTTGACTATATATATATATATAAACTTCTTTCAATATTTGAAAATTATTACATAAACATCAGTTATCGTTAGATGGATCCGTTAGTCAATGGTCAAACTTGTACAAAAATCTAAAATATCCTATATTTTTATTTAAATAAACTAAAATTTTCAAAAATAAGATAAAAAAATATATTAAAAATTCTTATAGAAAATATGAATGTATCTTAAATCTGAAACCTATAAAAATAATTCATTTTAAAAATAGTTTGTGCAAGTCCCTATTGATTTTAAATAAATTTATTTATTATTAATTTTCTTTTAAAAAACTATTTTTTTATTTGTAAAGATTAATTTTTTTTCCAGGTTTTCGATTTAAGATATATTCATATTTTCTAAAATATATTTTTTATCTAATTTTTTAATTTTTAAAATATATGTAAAATAAAAATAAAGGATATTTTAGACTTTTTACTATTTTAACCATTGACTAACAGATCCATCTAACGATATGATATTTGTACAATAATTTCAAATGTTAAGGGAAGTTTTTGTGTATATGGTCGAAACTGTCATATCCGTATAATTTTATCAAACATTGATGGATGATTGTGCAATTCCTCCTTAATAATAATGTTACTTTTCTAAATATGACATCATTATAATCCATTTATTTATATTGTATTATATTTGCATGACTTAAATAAATGAATTAGAGTATTGACATATCATTTGAGAACCATATTTATATACCAAATTTGGACAAAATAACATTATTCTTAATCGGACAAAATCAATTAACTGAAATTGAATAAAAATTTGGATAGAATAAATATATATTTTAAATGAAATCAAATAAAAAAATACATATAATTAAATAAAAATGAATAAAAATTAAAAGACCTTTAAAAACCAGATCCAAAGGAAAATTAAATAAATTTAAAAATTTAAAGGTCTTTTATTTTTTTTCTTCATTTTTATTTCATTTAAAACTATATATTTATTATACCCAAATTTTATTCAATTTTAGTTAATTGAATTTATATAATTTTTGTAAATAAATTGATTTTGTTTTGTTTATTCAAGTATATTCTTGATATTTTATTAGTCAAATTTAGTCAATTAAAAATAACTATAAAGTATCTTCAAATAGGAGGGTGTAAGTGTAGAATAGTGAAATCTTTTCATTTGAGTTTGTTTGAGTAAAACCTCAAGGTGGTCAGTGTAATGTTCCCAGTTTTAATTAAAGGTCTGCTGAGTAAGAAAGGTTGGTTTGAAGTGACAATTCAGGTATAGGTGTCACGATTTGAGTGGTTGAGGTGCAAGAACCAGCATGTTTTTCGAGTTCATTTTTTTTCACCCAGGTTCTGATTCAATCAAAAGCTTACTTCAGATCAATGGTCGAGTAATCAGTACACTATATCAGGCTATAGCCGGTTTAGAATTTTTTTTTTTTTTTTTTTTGAAACTCGGTCCAGTCATTTCAAATCAAATGTCGAGTTAAAATATAAATTTAATAATGGTGTTTAACTTTTAACTATTCCCAAAGAAATCCAAATTTCTGATGTAATCATTTTAACAACTAACTTGATTAATCAAACCCACTTACCCACATTAAAATAAATAAATCAAGAACGAAAAACCTATTAAACTCATTATTGGTGCCCCCAAGTTTACTTTTGCGCTCTAAATAATAAAATAAACAAAGTATGCACTGTATCTATTTTATAATAAGGTATCTAATTAAGAAAGTACAAATTTCATAAACGAAGGTCGGAAAAGGCAGAAATCATCTTCTGGAGTCTGGACTCCTCTCCGATTCAATGAAGTGGTAGAACAGCTACACTTCATCCAACTCTCCCACCCCAATATACCTTTATAATTATATATCATCATATTAAACATATAATAAACATTTCATGAATACAAAAAAAAAAAAAAAAAAATTACAAAAGAAAATAACATATTTAATATAATTACTCACCCAGTTTCAAGTTTAAAGGGAAGATCACCGGGAAATCCTGGCAGGTTTTTGATGATTGAATGTGATGCAAAAACGTTTCTTCCAAGAAAAAGCAAATAAACACCTACAGATGAACATGATGATAACAAAGCTTCTGTTGCTGCTTCTTTTAACCCACGGGCCCACCTATAGAAATATGTGGAGACCACAATAAAATGTATATAATGACTGATGTGGCCCGAAGGGAATTATATCTGGGAAATAGACGGTTTATATTAGGGAGAAAATCGTTTTGTCCTGACATTTACCCTATTGGAGGGGTAAGAATAGAGTTTATCCGTGATCCGTTTTCACCGTAAAATTAAAATAATACTAAAAGAACCCCTTCTTATAGCAATTTTAATAGAAAAGCTAACTCTGACAATGTTAAGTGGGTAAAAAGATGAGATTATCCTTCCATATATTTAAATGTCAGACAACTGTAATAGTTGAAATTATAATTTTATCTTTTAAGATATTCATTAGATAAAAAATATATTAAAAAAAACAAAAAACAAAATAAAAATTAAAAACACAATTTAATAGGAAATCCAAATTATTTTACCTAAAATACCAGTTTTTTCTCTTTATTTTTTATTTAATTAAAAAAAAACACGATATCCAACTAGTTGTGTCATCGTGTTCATCATCTTCTCCACCATCTCCAACACCTAAACCCCAATCTAATCTATCACAACTCAAACACCAAACCCTAGCCACCACCGTGAGCCAGCCATCACCACCCCCAAAATCCAGTCACCATCACCACCTCACAACAACCCACCCAAAATCCATATTTGAAACACCAATCAACAAAAAAAAAAAATCAAAGCACAAAATCAAACATATCCAGAGCATCAATCCTAAAAAAAAAAACAAAGCACCAAATCACCATCACCAGCCAACAAATATTTATCTCAAGACTCAACACAAATAGTACAACTCATACAAAATCTTTAGCGTGATTTGTCCAACCGAAACCAAATTGACCAAAAACTAATGATGGTGATGAACTGATTCTTGGTTCAATAGTGGTGTTTTTGGGCTGGAGATGGATGAGAGAGAGAGAGAGGATCTGATGAACTGATGATGGTGATGAACTGATTTCTTTGGATGACGTGCATGCTTGGTTTCTAGGATGGAGATAGATTCAAGAGATCGAGAGAGAGAGAGACAGAGAGAGAGAGATTGGAGATGGAGATTTGGATCCAGATTTCTTTATCTTTTTTTTTGTTTTACTTTTTCTTTTTTAATATTGTATATTATAAATATCAATTTACCTTTTTAACCTTCAACCCTAATTACCTGTATAGTCCCCGCTAATAAGATTAGGAAATTGCCCTCCATCATTAACGGTCGACTATACTTTTGGATGGAATTCCTAACATAAGAGGTTTATTTTCTATTAATTCTATTTTAAGGGGATAAAAGATCAATATGGACAAACTATGTCCTCTCTTTTCTAATAGGGTAAATGTTATGGGGAAATGGTAATATCTCTTTATATTATGATAAGTTAAAGAGCTAATTATTTTATTATTATTTCTTTAAATGTCGTGGTTTAATTTAATTATGTATAGTATTATCTACTAGTCAAAGTTAGATAAACTCATAAACCAACAAATTTAAGCATGTATATATATCGCAATTGAAGGCGGATTTAGCGGGCATTTTCTAATATGTAAAGATTGTACGTGTTATGTCATTAAGTGGAAATATTAAGGAAAAATACAGTACAATTACTTCTTGGATGTATAATTGTCACCATGTTGTAAAAGTCATGTGGTTGAGACTTAAGATTTAATGGTCGTTTGTTTTTTTTATTTGAAGACTGAACAATCTTGAATTTTTTCTGAAAACTGAATAGGTATTGAAATCTGAACTTGAATGAAATGATTTTTTTTTCCTTATATTTGAACGTATTGTCAACACGTTTGTTTTTTAAAAGTAAACTAGTCTGAAAATAAATAATTTTACATTTATATTTATATTAAAAAATAATACATATAATATAGAATAAAAACAATAAAAAAATAGTAATTATATATGAATATATATGATCATTATCTTCTTTTTCGATTATAAACAAATTTCTTTTTTTTTACTAAGAAAATAAAAGAAAATTTCAAAAAATAAAAAGGCAACATGAAAACTCAAACAAAGTACTCTAAAAAAACAATATATAAATATATTACCATAATATCATAATAAAGTATTAATATTCAATATCAATATGAGAAGTGATTATTGTTCTTTTTTATTTTTAAAGTTATTTAAAATAATCAATATATTCAAATAAAGATTTTTATACCATATACAATTATGATGGAAATTGAAATATGTTACATATCGAAGATGATATCAGAAGAAAATATTTTGGATTGCATTTAATGCAATTCAGTGATTTGTAATTAAATTAAAAACCTAGATTTTTTTTACTTTTTTTTTTTAAGTTGTTTGACCACTTAAAAAAACAAACAAAACGACTTAATAATTATGATTCAGATCTATTAAGTATTAAGTGGAAAAAACAAACGACCCCTTAATATTAAGTCTCGGGTTAAGGTCAAAATTTGGTCCGGACTTAAGTCTTGGCCAAGCTAAATATGCACCGAGACTAGATGAAGACTGAATATTAAAGTGTTTTTTGTTGTTGTTGATTGCTATTTACGTGTTTTGTTTTTGTTTTATACATCAAGTTTTAGTATTTAATCTACAAAAATGCTATAAAAAATTCATAGCCCATACAAATTAAAATTAAAGTCCTTTATAAGTACGGAACCCATATTCTCCACATTGGTATGATATTGTTCGCTTTAGGTCAAGCGTGCAAGGATTTGTTATTGGGACACTTTCCAAAAGACATCATACCAATGGAGGTTGTTTCCATATTTATATATCCAAGATCATCCTCATGTCTAGTCAATGTTAGACTTTGGTTACATACCCAACAATCCTCCCTTCGAACAAAGGACCATCATTATCTTCACAATCCGGGTCTCTCCTCAAGCAATCATCCATCCGTCAATGTTAGAGGGCACCAATCCATCGAGGTCACTCTTCTCCACCGCGTTAGAGGCACATGTCTTATATGAAACACTTGAGCATCTTTTGCCTCGAGAGCTAACATCACGGATCCATCGCTAGCTAACTGGGGCCCACCATCTCCTGGTTTGGTTCGGCTATGTCTTGACCAAGTATTGGGTATGGTTCTGATACCACTGATTATAAGTATGAAACCTACATTTTCCACATTTGTAAGATATTGTCCACTTTTTGGGCAAGCATGTACGGATTTGCTTTTGGGATGCTTTCCAAAATACCTCATATCAATGGAAGTTGTTTCCATACATATATACCCAAAAACATCCCATGTCTAGCTAATATAGGACTTTGGTTGCACACCCAACATCGTCTCCTTGAACAAGTTGATCCTAAGGCGCGCATAATTAACAAATTGACACTAATTTGCTAAAATAACATCATACAATTAAATCATTAAAAAGAATACATCATTCCCCTAAAAAATCCCAAATTTCATCAAATCTTCCTCATCATTTTTCTTCTTCTTAAATTTAATTAAAATAATGAATAAATAAAATGAAAATAAATACCTCTTAAAAATAAAAAAATAGTTAAAATGAAGGGTATAATTGTAATAGTAATAGTGAAATCACTTAATAAACATACAATTATGTGAGATAGCAATGGAGTGGGATCGAGGATGGATACCCCAGTCTATATCCCTGTATCCGTTTGAAATTGATTTCCCCATCCTCATATCTATCCAGCTTTCTAAGTTGGAGGGACGGATTGCGGTAGAAATAACCATCTCTGCTCCGTCCATTCATATATTCAATAAATAAAAAATGTTAAAATTTTAAATACTGCTCTGTGTGGTAAGTGGGTTCTTAGTTCTTATTTTATAAACTAGCTTTTTGGTGAGAAAAATTAATAATTTATATAATTAGAGTTAACAATTACATAATATATTTGTTATATTTATACAATATTAAAATTGATTACAGGGGTGGGGAGGGACGAATATCCATAGACCATATTTATCTTCATCCTTACAAATAAATTTGATATTATGATCATATTCATTGCAGATATAATAGTATTCATCAACATCATAAATGGAATAATTTTACTATCACTACAAACAAACAAAATCCTTAAAAAAAAAACAAATAAACCCAAACAAAACAAGCAAACAAATAAATGTTGGAAAATTCCATCATATGGGGCCACACATGTGATCTAATTAAGATATAAAGTATTAAGGTTTAAGGGTATAATTGTCATGGAATTAATGTGTAGATACCATAGTGCTATTTCTAATTTGTTGAGGGACTGAATTAGAAATAGCCAACATATAATAATTTGATTATTATTTATATTTAGGGTTATGGTCCCCAAATTACACGATATTTTTGTTTTATCTGTATCCCCATCAACAGAATAAAATAGAACACGGTAGGGTTCATAAAGGTCGTGATAATTTGGAAGATCACAACTCGTTCACAAATCTCCAACAATGGATTCATGTACGCTTCCGTTTTCTAGATTTACTTATTTTCTCTTGAATTGATGTGGATTATGTTATATTTGTTTAGGGATTGATTAAGTATGTATATAAACATGCTTAGGTTAAACATTCACATTAATTTTGTGCCTAAGCATGTTATAGTTTGATGTTAATCGTATTCCTAACAAGTGGTATCAGAGCTATCCACGGTTAATTCGTGAGAATTGTGATTTGAATCTTAGGTTTTTAAGATATTTATGAACAATTAGGGTTTAGATCTTGTTGTGAAAAAATTGTCTGAGTTTTGGTGTTTTGGATTCGGTTGATGTATGATCACGAATTTGCTTGAATTTTGAAGTAACTGCATGTTTTCGTATTAAAAAAAAGAAAAAAAAACTGGAAAAATTTGGTCGATGGGTTTTATCAACCCAGACACCAGACCCGTGACCTCACCAAGGTTGATGGGTTTTCGGTGGGATTTTGCCCCAAATTCGTGTCTTTTCCGGCAAGAACCCGTGCGATTGGTGGCGAGGAGGAGATCGTTGGTTCAGATCGAGCCGAGATATCGCCGCGTCGATCGGTTCTTGGTCTCCGGTCTCCGGTCGTCGCCCACTGCTTCTGCTGCCGTTCGTCGTGGCTTTCTGGTGACGGCGTTGAGGTTCAAGCGGTGACAGCATGAAGATTAGGCTTTCAGAAGTTGTTTTTTGTTCAGCCCCTTCCTTCGAAAATTTGAAATTCTTGAGGGACTGTTTTGCAATTTATTTGAGCCATTACGTGATTATGATAACATTTAGGGGTCAATTTATAATCTACAAAAATTAAGGGGTCTGTTTGCAATTATGAAAACGATGTGGGCATATTTATAATTAGTAAAGAGTTACAGGGTCAATTTGTAATTTTCAAAAGTTTTGGGCCAAATTTTAATTATTACAAAGTACTGTGCCAGTTTATGATTTTAACAAAATACAGGGGTCGATTTGTAATTACTGAAATTTAAGGGACCATTCTGTAATCTTACAACATAAGGGATACTTTTGTAATTTTGATAAAATCAAATAATTTTTTTATTTTATTTTATTTTAAGGATCAACTAAAATTCAGATATTTGGTGATATACCATTTATGGTTAAATAAAATAGTCCATCATTCTAAATGGGTTAATTGAAACAAAAATGTCACCAAAGTGACATCTCTTGCGTAGATTGTTCATGAGGAATGTTGGATGTTCGTGTGTGTGTAAATTCATACGGGTATTTATCGGCCCAAATGAAGGTTAATACTCGGCCGAATTGTACACACATTTGTGGTGGTAAACATGTGACGATTATAAGGTTTTACATGTAAATAATAAGTCGATCCAAATATAGATTTATTATTTAACATAAATTATTGTCAATGTTTGATCACTACAAACAAGAGTACCACTTACAATTAATATTATTGTCCAAAGACTTGATATTAATGTTGTACTAGGTATCTTAAGATGTGACCGACCATTATTTGGTATCTCTTTTATGGTTAAATAAAGTGATCTATCATTCTAAATGGACTAATTGAAGCAAGATGTCGTCAAATTGACCTCTTTTGTGTAGATTATTCATAAGGGATGTTGGATGTTTATGTATGTGTAAATTCATGCAAGTATTAGTCGGCCCAAAGGAATGTTAATACTTGTCCGAATTGCACACACACATGTGGTGATAAATATGTGACGATTATAAGGTTTTACATATGAATAATAAGTCGATCCAAATATAGATTTATTATTTGACATTAATTATTGTCAATATTTGATCACTACAACAAGAGTACCACTTACAATTAATATTACTGTCCAAAGACTTGATATTAATGTTGTGCTAGGTATCTTGAGATGAGACTTACCATTATTTGAATTTGTTGATCATTGTATTTGGTTATTAATGTAAGCATGTTTGTGTGTTTGTTTTGTTCTCTTTAAAGTTAATGTTTTACTATATCTGCTGATACCAACTCTATACCCATACTTAATGGGATCAACTTTAAGGATTTGGAAGGAGAACATACTCATTGTTCTCGGCTGCATGGATCTAGACCTTGCACTTCGGGTTGAGCAACCCGCTTCTCTTACGGATGTAAGTTCTCCTGATGATATGAAGAACTTTGAGAAGTGGGATCGCTCAAATTGCATGAGTCTTATGATCATGAAGCGCGGCATTCCGGAGGCATTTAGGGGAGTTGTATCTGAAAAGATAACCAAAACCAAAGAGTTCCTAGCCGAAATTGAAAAGCGTTTTATGAAAAACGATAAGGCAGAAACAAGCATGCTTTTGCAAAGCTTGATTCTATGAGGTACAAAGGCAAATGGAACGTAAGGGAGTACGTTATGGAGATGTCTCATATTGCTTCTAAGCTTAAGGCATTGAAGCTCGAGCTGTCTAACGACTTGCTCGTGCCTTTGGTATTAATATCACTTCCTGCACAATACATTCAGTTTAAGGTCAGTTACAACTGTCAAAAGGAGAAATGGACTCTTAATGAGCTCATTTCTTACTGTGTGCAAAAGGAAGAGAGACTGAAGCGAGACAGGATCGAAAGTGCTCGTTTGGCTAGCACCTCTAAGGATAAGGGCAAATAGAGGAATAATAATAAAGCTGCAAAATACCTTATGAGCTTTGGACAGACAAAAAGCCGAGTCTAAAGCATTTTCACATTTTGGGATGTCTAGCTGAGGTAAGGCCTTACAGGCCACATGAAAGGGAATTGGACTCCAAAATTGTGAGCAGCTACTTTATTGGTTACCCTGAGCGATCTAAGGGTTATAAGTTCTATGATCCCATGCTTATGTCAATTTTTGAAACATGATCTGCAATATTTTTTGAGGATGTTAAGGTTGGGGGGAGAAATAAGGTTAGAAATATTGTCTTTGAGGAAGAATCGGTTTCGATTCCTACTATCGCTTTTGACAATGTGCAGGTTTCTATACCTGTCATTGATCAAGAAGCAAACCTGGATCCTCAACCAGACAATGTTGAACAACCCCTCATTCAAGATGAGGTAATTATTCCCAAGGAACAAACTCAACAATCTCAAGAACCAGTGCCGTTAAAGCGATCCACTAGAGAAAGGAGAAATGCTATTCCGGATGATTTTTACGTATTTCTCCAGGAACATGAGAAAGACATAGGAATGATGGAAAATGGTCTAATCAACTTCCATAAAGCCATGCAGGGTTCCAACTCTCAAAAGTGGATTGATGCCATGAATGAGGAATATAAGTCTATGCAAGACAATAAGGTTTGGGAACTTGTCCCATTACCAGAAGGTGCGAAGCCCATTGGTTGTAAATGGATATTTAAAACCAAAAGGGATTCGAAAGGTAATATGGAGGGGTATAAGGCTCGTCTTGTAGCTAAAGACTTTACCCAAAAGGAAGGGATTGACTATAAAGAGACTTTCTCTCCAGTTTCAACGAAAGACTCTTTTAGGACAATCATGGCACTTGTTGCACATTTTGATTTTGAGCTTCATCAGATGGATGTCAAGACGGCGTTTCTCAATGGTGACATTGACGAAACAATTTATATGGTGCAACCAGAAAACTTTGAGTCGGGAGACCCAAAGAATATGGGTTGTAAATTGACAAAATCCATTTATGGACTCAAACAAGCTTCCCGTCAGTGCTACCATAAGTTTCATCAAGTGATTATCTCATTTGGTTTTGAGATAAACATTGTTGATAATTGTGTGTATCCCGAATTCAGTGGGAGTAAGCACATATTCCTGGTTTTATATGTCGATGACATACTGCTTGCCACGAATGATATAGGCATATTGCATGAAACCAAGAGATTTCTATCAAAGAATTTTGAGATGAAAGATCTTGGTGACGTCTCTTTTGTATTAGGGATTCAGATACAACGAGATCGTTCTCGGGGTATTCTTAGATTATTACAAATGAGCTATATCGATACAGTGCTTAAAATGTTTGGCATGCAGGACAGCAAACCAGGTGACACCCCTGTTGCTAAGGGAGACAAGTTCAGTCTTAATCAGTGCCCTAAAATAACCTTTAAGTTAAGGAAATACAGAAGATTCCCTATGCATCAGCTGTAGGGAGTCTGATGTATGCTCAGGTGTGTACTCGTCTGGATATTGCGTACATTGTTGGTATGTTAGACAGATATTTAAGTAACCCTGGAATGGATCATTGGATAGCAGCCAAACAGATAATGAGATATTTGAAGAGAACAAAAGATTACATGCTCACATATAGGAGATCGGATCAATTTGAGATCATAGGGTATTCCGACTCCGATTTTACTGGATGTCAAGACAGTAGGAGATCCACATCAGGCTACATATACTTGTTGACTGGTGAAGCTATTTCTTGGAAGAGTGCCAAACAGACACTCATAGCTTCTTCCACCATGGCATCAGAGTCTGTAGCATGCTATAAGGCATCCAACCATGAAATATGGTTGCCGAATTTTGTCACTGGGCTGCGCATTCTTGAGGGTGTTGAAAGACCACTCAAACTATATTGTGACAATAAGTCAGCAGTGCTATATTCTAACAACAACAGGAACTCATCTAAGTAAAAGCATATTGACATTAAGTTCCTAGTTGTGAAGGAAAGAGTACATAGTGGACATATATCCATAGAGCACATTGGGATAAACTCCATGATAGCGGATCCTCTTACAAAGGGATTACCATCCAAGGTCTTTCATGAGCACACCGCTCATATGGGTGTTATTTTGTGTGAGGATATCACATTATAGTGGGAGTTTGTATAATTTTGTATTTTATTGCTATATATTTTTATTTTGGATATACTTATGCATTTATGTATTTGGATATTTTTCTGATCAGAAATAAAGTATTCGGTTAATTACAATCTGTTACATTGTGTTAAGTTTTGATCTCACTAAAGAATAAAGTAGGACCAGTTGGAATAGACATGTATAGATCACATTGCATGTAATTTCCATGCTACGCATCCATGATTGATCTATGTCATTTGATTATGTTGGTATACGTGACCATTGATGGGTTTAGTCACGCTAAATGTGACGAAAACCGCTTTGATCCTACGTCGGCATAATCAATGGACGAGATTGTTCGGATTTACCCTAAAATTGGGATAACAAAATTTTGGAGCTCATAAAGTCATACACATTTATAAAGTTACATATGTGGCCCAGTGGGAGATTGTTGGAAAATTCCATCATATGGGCCACACATGTGAACATTAAATGTGTTGTGCTATCCCTAGATTAAAGTGATCTAATTAAGATATAAAGTATTAAGGTTTAAGGGTATAATTGTCATGAAATTAATATGTAGATACCAGAGTGTTATTTCTAATTTGTTAAGGGATCGAATTAGAAATAGCCAACATATAATAATTTGATTATTATATATATTTAGGGTTATGGTCATCAAATTACACGATACTTTTATTTTCTCTGTATCCCCATCAACAGAACAAAATAGAACACGGTAGGGTTCATAAAGGTCGTGATAATTTGGAAGATCACAAATCTCCAGCGATGGATTCAGGTACGCTTCCGCTTTCTATATTTACTTATTTTCTCTTGAATGAATGTGGGTTATGTTATATTTGTTTAGGGATTGATTAAGTATGTAAAGAAACATGTTTAGGTTAAACATTCAGATTAATTTTGTGCCTAAGCATGTTATAGTTTGGTGTTAATTGTATTCCTAACAATAAAACCTACTAAATATATTTAAACATGAAGTCATATTAAGTATTTATATTAAAATAAGAATTATTAAGATTTAGGGATATTTGTTTTTTTCCACTGTAGGACTTATTGTCTCTTATATTTTAAATTAAGATAAATCAATTTGTTTGTTTTTCCGACTTATATCTTATTTTAGGATATATATATTTAAAAAAAAAGTAAAAAATTTTGACTTTTATCTTATTTAAAAAACGGTACAGCAGAGTTTTTTAGTAAATTTTTACAAATGTCCTATAACAATTCATAAATTTATAATTTTATCTAGACATAATAGAATCTTAAAAAATAATTTTCTAAAAATTATCAATTTTAAAGAAACTCTATGACAACCTAATCAATTTTACATTTGTAATAAATCATCCTAAATGAAAAAAAAAAAACATATCATAATATCTTAATTTATAAGAGTTATTCATATATCTAACAAATTAAAGTCTTATAAGACTTTAATAAAAATGCAAACAAGCGGAAGCTTTATTTGTCAACACATTACATAGAAAGTCTTGAAAGATAATTCTCTCCGTCGAATAAGGGAGAAATTATTGAATAAATATGGGAATCTTCAAATCTGCAATAACTGCGAACATAGTTGGATTTAGCCTTGGGGTGGCTAGCCTATCATATATATGTTATAACAATAAAACTATTAATCGATTACATATATAAAGAGAATTAATATAACCACTAACCTTCAAATATTCCTCTAGGATTTCAGAACTAACAGTAACACATTTGTGAGTGTCATTCCAACCAAACCCACTCGTGTTGAGCATATCATAGGCTGCTGAATATTTATCTTTCAGTCGTTCATTTTGTTTTGCACATGTTTTCCTGTAATGGTAATATTTTCAATTTTTTCATGCATCTTTAAAGCGACAAGCTCATAGGTACCAGGTCTAAAGCTACCAGTATCACATCTACCACAATCAACAACAATCCTTTCAAGGATGGTTATCATTACAACTTCTTCTTTAGGTGTCCAATTACGTCTATCAGACATATCGATTTTTTCTGTCATTTAATAAAGTTTATACAATAAACAAAAACAAATGCATAGATCAACAAAAAGAATAACAACAACAACAACAACACAAATTCAATAGATAATAGAAATGTTCAAAAATAACAAAAAAAAAAGATAAAAATCTTTCAAGTTTAACAATACTGGAAAAAAAAACATAAATATCTAAAGTACAACAATATTGAAAAAAATAACATAAATCTCTGAAGTACAACAATAATGAAAAAAAAACATAAATCTCTCTAGTTCTCGTAGACATCCAAGTGTCAAACATCTCTCCGGCTAGATCATCTTTCCATTGATTCATCGCTTGCTTCAACGACATCAATAGATTCTAACTCATCTGGTATGTCTTTCCCAATAGGCAACTCATCAAGTGTGATTGGTGTGTATTCCTCAGGATCAACATCCATATACATCATAATAAAATTATACAGCAAAGCACAAGCTATGATCATTCGCCCTTGAAATCTAATTGGGTAAAACGAAGGACTGCGTAGTATAGCCCAACGTTTCTTCAAGAGACCAAAACACCTCTCAATAATGTTCCTAGCTTGTGAGTGCTTCATATTAAAATATTCCTCGTGATTCCTAGGTGCACGATCAAAATCTTCCCATTCCTGTAAATGATACCTAGTACCTCTGTATGATGCAAGAAAACCTTGACCGTTGGTATATCCCGCATCGGCTAAATAATAATTACCTATAATAACTACACATATTAATTGTCACTGGAGTAAATAAGTTGAGTAAATTGTTGTAATTTTAAATAGTATCTATAATAATTATTATCTTACCAAATGGGATCTTCAATCCATTATGTCTAGTAATTGCATCCCGAAGAACTCTAGAATTGGTAGTTGATCTCTCCCAACCAGATAAGACATATACGAACTTCAATTCACGAGTGCATACACCTAATACATTGGTTGCAATATGTCTCTTTCTTCTTCGATACCTTGGTTTATAGGATTCATGTATAGTCACTTATATGTATGTTCCATCTGATGCTCCTAGGCAACCCTAAAAACAAAAGAGAACTCATGTTTTTGTTGGATAATATAAATTATTATGTCATGTATATAATGATAATGTTACAATGGTTACCTTAGACCATCTCCACCTTGAGTCCGTACAATCATCTGGGACGGGAGTTGGTTTGACAAATAGCACGTTTTCCAAACGCAAAAAAGCACGCAAAACTCGGTGGACATACCGACTAATTGTTTCACCGGATCTATAGAATCTAACTTGAACACTTCTATATTTTGTGTGGTGTGCTAATATGTTTATAAAAGTTGCAACTTGTTCCTCTATGGTGACATTAGCATCATCTAACAACCCACCATGAGTTTTTAGCAACTCACACAACATTGCAAAGGCATTTCTATCCATTTGTAACTCTCATATGCAGTTAGTATCACTTACACGTGTAATACGTTGTATTTATGTTGACCTAATTTGAAGCCTACAAAATGTCCTTTGACCTAAATTTCTCCTTTCAGATCGCATTCTCTCATATTCAAACAAATAAACATGTAATGCAACAAAACACATCATCATATGTACGTAAAGCCTCAACGCTTTAATGAGTAAAATCAAGCGATTCTCACGTTCATCCATGCCTTTATATTTCACATTCGCTCATATTCAAACAAATAAAGCTAATTCAACAATACAAGTAGTGTCATAATTTTAAACAAATAAAATAGTAGCTAATTACATAATAAAGTACCTAATATCTAAGCACAATACAACTTTCCACACTTAGTCTAAAATAGTGATTAACTAAAAGAAGAATATATATACACATTCTCTCATATTCAACAATAAAACGAATTCAACAATACAAGGAGTGTCATAATTTTAAACAAATAAAATAGTAGCTAATTACATAATAATGTACCTAATATCTAAGCACAATACAACTTTCCACACTTAGTCTAAAATAGTGATTAACTAAAAGAAGAATATATATACACATTCTCTCATATTCAAACAAATAAAGCTAATTCAACAATACAAGGAGTGTCATAATTTTCAACAAATAAAATAGTAGCTAATTACATAATAAAGTACCTAATATCTAAGCACAATACAACTTCCCACACTTAGTCTAAAATAGTGATTAACTAAAAGAATAATATGCATACAAATTCTTCTAATTAGTTTTCGAATCACATTCTTATGTACAAACTACTTTGGACATCTACCATCCAGAGTTCTAAAAGCATGAGATACAATTAGCCTTGCAAAAATTGTAGTCATAGAAAAGGGAGCAAGAATTGCATGAGACACACCTCCTCAGAAAGAGTACAAGGCTTAAGTCGTAGAACCCTCAAAAACTTTGAAAGCTTAACACAATCAATGCAAATGAGATTAAATAGTGAGAACATAACAGATTTGTATTTACAGCAATGAAATTGGAATAAAATAACAGCCAGCTACTTATTGATTAATCAGCATGTATGTCACACAAAGCATTTATGTAAACTGTCTTGCAGAAGAAACATTAGAGTATATGTTGTAAATTAATTCAATAAAGCATATGATCACCCTAGTAAGGTAACAATTATTGTAGTTTAATCAAGAACCATTAAGTACAGAGAACATCCACTAATCAAAATTTTGTCTATCACCAGTGGAAAAGAAGAGCACAAACAAGTAGATTCATCTAAATGGCTACTGGCTTGTTGTCGCTACATATCAAAATTTGACACAATAAGGACTCTTGTTTTCATTACAGATGAAGTAATTAGTCAGCTTATGTGTGTTACACAATCTGGCTGGACCGAATCAATTTAGACCGAATCAAAGGCAAAACATGAATCAATCTAGACCGAATCAATCCACACCTCAGACAGAAACAAAAAAAAAACCCAAAGCCACCAAAACATATCAGAACAGGATAACCAAAAATGACACCAGATCAGTCCCGACAAACTCAACACCGAAAATCCGATTACTAGAAACGAATTGAAGTGAAAAGAACTACATCGCCTGAAAATAGATCAGAACAGGACATCCAAAATCATTTGGCTAAACTAATCATGGATTTCACAAAAAAAAATTCAGATTATTAACTGAAAATAATAATGAAATAGAAAAGAATATTACCGAGTAACCCACTCAAGATAATGAGAGGTGAGAGAGAAACCTATTTCGGTGGGACGGCGGCGCCTGAACTGGAGAAGAAGTGAATCGAGTTGTAAGGTGAGAAATGAGAGGCGCCGACGACTGTTTTTGTGTGAAGAGAGGATGCGCGACCCCAACGACGACGAGTTTGTGTGACCCCGACGACGGTGAGTTCACGTGACCCCGACGAAGATGGATCTGCAGCCGGTGGGTTTGAGAGAGAGACAAGCGGCCAATGATGAGTGAGTGAGAGTGAAACCTGATTTCAGGGTAAGTTTTTTTTTATATAGTTGATAGTTTTATAAATTTAAAAAACTTTGAGGGTAAAAATGTCTTTTCCAGACTTATTCCATGCATGAGACAAGTCTGGCCGAGGGTGGGACAAGTTTTTATGGTTTTTATCTCATGCTGTTCTGTCCCGTCCCGTCCCATGCTAATGACACGCCAAACGTGGGACAAAAAAAAGTTATCCTGTCCCGTCCCGTCCCATCCCATCCCACGTACCAAATGCACCCTGAACAACCCAAATCATCTATGTATCTCTAACTAAACATTAACTTCCAATGTGGATTATGGTAAAGTGCACTCATTGAGAACGGTAATACTTCAGCTTTGCAATCCATTACATCATGATTTACATCTATAGCCTTTTCATTTATATATATAAAATTCTAATTAATTTTGGTAAAAGGTTTACTTACAGTAAATTTATTAGAAATAGAGTTTTTTTTTTATAAAAAAATTATAGCTGTTTGGTTGGTAATTTTTTTTTTTAAATCTATTTGGAAAAACACCTCCCTGACAATCTCAAAAGCTCAACCAAACAATTCGAAAAAACTCAAATAGACATTTATAAACATTTTAAGGCATTAGAAAGCTTAATCAAACAAACACTTAAGCTACATATCAATAACCAACCTGTGCTTATATGATAAGCATGGACTTTAATAATCTAATCAAATTAAATATGAATTAATGAAGGTACCTCTTTTTATAGTAGAAAAATGCTAAGGATGTGTTTATTATGGCTTTGCAAATAAAGTTTCTATAGTAGATCTTTTACAAAAAAAAGTTGTTGACACTGTATTTTTAAAAAATAGTTTTTGGTTGTATAAATTATATATAAAAAAATTAACAATGTATTTAAAATGAAGGAGTTGTATTGTGGAATATCTATAAATTATAAAGGTTATATTTGGTATGACTTTTTTTAAATAGAGCTTCTATAGTAGATCTTTTACTTATATATATTCGACTGAATAGAGCTTTAAAAAAAAAGTTTTGGTTGTATAAATTAAAAAAAAAATATGTTGACAAGGTCTTTTTTAAGAAATAGGTAGTTGAAATAAATCATGTCTTAAAAAAGCTTAAAAAAAGTTTTGGTTGTATAAATTACAAAAAATAAATGTTGACAATGTAATTTTAAAACAATAGCTAGTCGAGACAATTTATATATTAAAAAACTGTTTTGATTTTTATCAAACAATAAAAAAAAATTCATAACAGATTCCAACAATAAAAAAATGCTTTTAACCTTTATAAAAGCCACATCAAACACATAAAAAGGTAGTTTAAACAATTTATATATTTTAAAAAAGCTCAAAAAAAAACCTTTTATAAACAACTTTTCTAAAGAGTAATTGAGATAATTTATATATTTAAAAATTTGTTTTGAATTTTATCAAACAACAACAATAAATTTCAAAACAGTTTCTAACATTAAACAAATATTTTTGACCTTTATAAAGCCATACAAAAAACACAGTAAAAATGAAATCACATCGACATTCAACACCCATGAATAATGTTGTGACATGTATCGGATTTTCTTTAATTTAATTTTAAAGTTATCACTCGTTTAATTAAATAACAACCATTCTTTATCACTCGTTTAATTAAATAACAACCATTCTTTTTCGTATGCATATAACTTTTTAGTAGAGATGTTATGCACCTCCCTTTCTCACCTATTGGTTAGGGGTTCGAGTTCCACTATAAGCATGTGTGGAGAGTTTTATCCCGATTTGTCAAAAACCAATGAGCTTCGCACCTACCGGTAATGGGACAAGTTCCCAAACTTTATTGTCTTGCATAGATTTATACTCCTCATTCATGGTATCAATCCACTTTTGAGAGATTGATTAGTATTTCGAACCGTGCTTGTATTTTATTTAGAAAAAAAACAATAATTTTTGTATTTTTTTAAACAAACAACCATTCTTTTTCAATCAATTATAAAAGTGTCATTTAACAGATCAACAGAACATCATTATTTTTCATATTTATTTCTCAGTAGTAAAATACATGTAAGGATTTAGTACAGATGTTTCTCGGTCTAAAAAGTAAAATAGATTAGAGAGGGTAATAAGAAAACCACCTATTAATCATTGCGAAACATTGCTTAGGCTTGTATTCTGGAGCCGTGTGACCCGCTCCCTGCCCAACACACATATATATATATATATATAT
Source organism: Dipteronia dyeriana (assembly GCA_032871835.1). NCBI lineage: Eukaryota > Viridiplantae > Streptophyta > Magnoliopsida > Sapindales > Sapindaceae > Dipteronia > Dipteronia dyeriana. The sequence continues at coordinate 88,871,030 of CM065295.1, read as the reverse complement.
ATATATATTATTTTTATTTTTTTTGAAAAAAAAAATTTGCTATCGAATTGTGGTGATTGATTAAGACATAGTATTCAGAAAGAAAATGATGCTGTGAATTACTATATTTACCTTGACGGTTGCAAAAGTGAAACTAGATGCTTTGTATGCATATTGTCTTGTGTACCTGAGTAAAACAAAATAAAACAAAATAAAATATTAGTATCAAATATCCATGGCTGGGACAATAATCAGGGTCGGTTGAGTTTTCGGAGGGCTAGGCGGAAAATTTAACAGGAACACCACCCCTTTATTCAATTGTTAAAAATTTAAAATGGAAAAAAAGAAAAAAAAAACACAATTATGCCTCCAAAACAACAATAAACCCCCTTAAAATCTAAATACATAAAAACCAACTATAGGTGTTTTTTCGGAATTAGATCCAAGCAAAAGCAGATAGAATTAAAAAAAAAAAACATGAAAATCAAAATTTATATAGTTATACAAAAAGAATAACAAAATCAGAAAAAAAAAATAGTATACAAGTATGATACAAAAAGAAATTACTTGAATGACTGTATCTTAATGCGTAAATGTCGAGACTTGAATTTCTTTTTTAATAAAGATTAAAGTTAGATGAAAAAGTAAAAAGATAAATAGAACAAACTAAAGCATGCTTAAAATGTATTGAAATAAATCAAATTTGGATGTTCGTGACTAGAGTGAAAAACATAAGAAAAACATCTAAAAGCAATTTTTATGTTTTCCAAATTTAAAAAAGCTTGAGAAACGTTTCGGTATATTTTAGGATAGAAAATGTCCCGTCCTGTAGCTGTTTTTCAGTCCGTTTTCGTTTTTATTTTTTAAAAACGATTTCGAAAACGCGTTCGTTAACCGTTTTTCATTTTATTTTCGAAAAAAAAACAAAACCAGTATTAAAAGTGAAAGATTTGAAAAACATAAAATACTTGTTTTTCGTTTTTTCGTTTTTCGTTTTTTCGTTTTTGTTTTTCATTTTATTTTTCATTTTTTTTTATATTAAAAAAAATCTTAAACTATTAATTGTACTGTTATGCGTTTAATATGACTAGAACAAGAAGGAACAAGATTTTTAAGTTACCAAAGTGTCCCTTATATATATATATTCAAAAATAATTTATTTTCAACTAGAACAAAAAGTATTCATACAATAATATATATATATATATATATTATAATAATAATTATATATATAATATTATTATATATATATAATATTATTATATATATAATATTATTATATATATAATATTATAATATATTTTATATATTAATATATAATATATATTATAATGTAAATATTAGGGGTTAGAGCTCCACTACCATCTCACAGAAAGAACCAAAACCGAGGGATTTCCCCACTGTCAGCCATCATTCGGCCTTAACAGGGTACTTTTTCGGTCAGATACCAACAGAGATGGATGGAGATCAACAGGCCAAACTAGTCAGTACGGGGCTTTGTTAAACCTGAGTTCATCCTAGCCAGCAACATTTTGGTTCTGGATGTGTCCAGGGTGTCTAGCCAATATACCAAACTAGTATACAGGATCTGTTCTGATATGCAGGGTCCTCATAAGAGGCAAGCATAGAGCATACTAGGACCTTGAAGAACCATAGTCTTAGACACAGAGCTATCTGAAGATCAGGAGGAGGAAACTGTTTAGAAAGCCATGAAAACTGAAAACACAATCTTTATTAAATTTTTCTCGTCCCTTTTACATATCGAGGCTGGCCTTCCTTTTTATAGAGAAAGGAGACCTTACACGACTGATCAAGATATTTTACAAGAGATCAGGATGAGACCGGCCAAAGTTAAAAAATATCATACAAAAGATAAGGGCGGCCGACAAAAGCAGAAAACAAAACAGGACAGCTGGAGTGCGCTACAAAAGTAGAGCTGGCCGACAAAAGCAGGAAACATAATAAAGCAGAAAATAAGACAGCTGGAGTGCGATGCAATAATAGAGTTGGTGGAGCAGTTACGGGCTGCTGAGATTGCAAGTGGAGTGGTACTCATCATCTGAGTTGAGGGCCCCACAGATAGAACAGGGCCACGTGTCAGCCTGGTCTTGGGAGTCTTGGAGAAACGAGTCTGGGAGAGGGTGTAGGCTCCTTGTGGGGTCTCTTGGGACGTCGGGGAGAATAAAGATGACATCTGTATAGTCATTGTTGACGTTACAAAGGAAGTTGAGGAGGGGTATCTGGATGTTGGTCTGGTATAGCCTTTCGTAGTCGTAAGAAGTATCCTATTCGTAGCAGATGTTAGAGGTCCAAAGAAGCTGTGTATGTGGGTTATAGCTGTAGAGCCTGTTGAAGACCCAAATGCAGCACACTTTGGAGGCCTGGTCAGGGTCCATCTTCCAGAGATGGTATTGGCCCATGAGCTTAGTGAGCTCGGTCTGCCAGGCATGCAGGGGTTTGAACCGTATAGGGCTTGGAGAGGGAAAACCATGGCGTGGCGATGGAGATGGAGAACAGATAAACACCATAGGAACCATAACATCTGGTCGGAATAGTAGTAAAATGGAGGTGATATGAAAGGGTCAAGAAAAGGTTTCTTGAGGTTGGTTATCTGGTGGTGACAGCCCTGGCTGTTGATCTGGGATAGATATTGCGGAAGGTACAAACTGGCAAATGCTTGGATTTGTTGGAGGGTAGGGGTTTGGTTTGGAGAAAGAGTGGCTATGAACTCTGGAGGGAAACCAGGTGGTATCAGGGGGTTTTGAGGGGTTGTGGAAGAGGAAGCTTGGGGCGACACCATGTAGATCAAGGGGATAGGGTCAGTACGAGATAGGAGGTTGACAGGTTGGGGTCTTGAAAGCATGTCTAAGATGATGTTGTGATGGCCCTTTATATGCTTGACTGAAAAGTCGTATCTGGCAAACCAGTCTTTGAGTCTCAGGAGCTGGGGGTTTGGTGGGAGTTTATTACGGAACTCAAGAACTTTGGGGAAGGAAGAGTTGTCCATTTCAACGGTGAATTTGGTGGTTCTGAGGTGGAAGTCAAATTTTGAAACTCCATTTTTTACAGCAAGGATTTCTTTATAAATGGTATGGTAATGCTTCTGGGATTCTTTGAATTGTCCACTGGCATGACCACAGTAGTAACGTTTTCCCAGGGTTTCTTCGATGAGGATAACACCCCAGAAGTGGTCACTGGCGTCTGTTTGTAGGATGAGGTGACCAGATGAGGGAATGCGTAAAGGTGGAGGGTTTTGTGCAGCATGCTTGAGGTGGGAGATTGCTTCAGTGTGGAGGGTATTCCATTGTGGGGGATCCTTTTTGAGAAGTTTGGATAAGCAGGTGGTAAAACGACCGGCTTGTGGGATGAAATCCCTGACATAGTTGATAATACCAAGAAATTGTTGAAGCTGCTTTAATGAGAGGTTGGAATCTGGGAAGTCTAAGAGCTGGCTTGCAAGGTGAGGTCCGGGGGCATAAGTCCCATTCTTGATTTTCATGCCAAGAAACTCGATTTCTGTGACACCTATTGAGCTCTTTTTGTCAGATAGCATGATTCCATACTCATCAAGGATTTGGTGAAATCTTGTTAGGAGATCATTATGTGACTGCTTGTCTGTTGAGAATAGCAGGATGTCATCAATGTACAGTAGGGCTGAACTGAGCAGTGGTTGAAAGATCCTGGTAACAGCCTTTTGGAATAGAGAAGGAGCTGTTTTAAGCCCAAAAGGAAGTACGGTCCATTGGTAATGGGCATTGGGAAGGCAGAAGGCCGTTTTGGGCCTGTCATGTGGTTGTATTCCAATTTGCCAGAAGGCCCCCTTTAAATCAAACTTGGAGAAAACTGTGGCTCCAGGTATTTAAGAGAACAATGTATTAGCTCTGGGAACAGGGAATTTGTCATCTTTGAGGAAAAGGTTGAGAGGCTCGTAATCAATGACAAGCCGTTTCTTTCCTCTGAGCTGTTCGGATCTTTTTTCTACGTAGAAGGCTTGGCAGGCCCAAGGGGATGAAGTGGGCTCTAGAAGGCCCTGGCTGAGGAGTGACTCACATTCTTCTGTGGCCAGGGACAGGTCAGAAGGGGACATCCCTGTGTGTGTAGCCTTTGTGGGGTTGGCATCTTCATTGAGCTTAAAAAGAAGTTCTATGAAGAAGTCAGGGTTCTTCCATAGCGGGTGTGGGTGTTTGAAGTCTGTATGGCTGGTGGCGCAGAAGAGCTGGAGCTTTTCTTGTATCTTTTTGAAGTCTGGATTGATGACCGAAAGGGGGAAGATTTTTGGGATATCAATGAAATGTTTAAACTCCTTTTTGAACCGAATGCCCTGAGGCAAAATCCTGATGGATTTGGCTTGGCTGTAAATATCCCACCCGATGAGGATATCTTTATCTGGGAGAGGTGTCCCAATGACGTGTGTCCAAAGAGTGAAAGATGGGAAAAATTGTAACCTAATCTTATACTTGGAGATTAAATGGGTGTTGAAAAGTTGTCCATCTGCTGCTAGGAACTGATTGTTCTCTTGCTTCCAAGCTTCTGCTGGGAGGACACTGGGGTTCATCATAGAGGAGTGGGCTCCTGTGTCAAAGTAGGCAATAACTGGGATTGATTTAGAATATTTTGTGGGTAGAATCTGGATTTTGATTTGCGGACCCGAATTTTCTTTATTGGTGGCTTGGTAGGCTTCTGATGGGTAGTCATGGCCTGGGAGGCTCGATTGGTCTAAAGAGCTAGTGTCATCAGAGTCTAGCATCATGAAAGAGGTCAGTTGGTTGACATCTTCTTGCTCTGAAAAGTAAGACTCAATGTCAGCATCTGAGGGGATTTCTTCTGCAACTTGTCTCAGTTGTCTGATGAGCTTGGCCGATTTTGCTCTCTTGTTGGGACATTGCTTGGCATAGTGTCCTTCTTGACCGCAGACAAAACACTTGTTGGATTTGTTCCAAGATCTTCGTGTCTTTTTTCTGTAATACTTGTATTTTCTGGAGCGTGAAAACCCTTTCGGGTTTCGGGTCCTGTGTGTCATCTTTCTGTAGGGTCTGTTTGCTTTGCAGTTGCAATGTTCATCGGAGTTGCATTTTAGGTGGTAATTTGGAGGGAATTTACAGTGTCTGCTGTACTTTCTTCCTTCCTTAATCATCTTTGAGAAGACCCGTTGAGTAGCACAGAGCTTTTCTAGAGCAGTGTGGGTAAACATGTGGATTTCTCCCAGGCTTTTTCCCGAGAACTCAATTAATCTTTGGAGTTCTCCTTGGAGTTCTGATGGAAGCGAATTCAGATACACTTGTCTTAGGGTCTCATCATTGACACCACCGAGAGCATGATACCTGAAAGACATGCGCCTATAGTGATAGTCAATATCTTCATTGTTCAAAGAGCACACGGTCATCTCGAAGAATTCCTGTCTGGTCTGTTTATAGAACTGGGAAACATCTCCGAGAAATTCTCTAAAGATTATTCCTGTTGCTACGGAAACAGATCCGCATCTGACTAATTGTAGCTGCCTGTATTCTCCGAGTGCTTGGTACCAATCTCTGAGAGATCCGGTGAATCTGGAAACAAATTCTCTCAGGATAGATTATATGTTGTCACCTCCTTTTGCAATTTGAAGGTCGAGCCAGACGCTCATTTCAGACATTCTTTTTCTCCATTGTCTGGGAGCGACTTCGTCAAAGTTGAACCAGGGACCATTGGTAGGTTTTGGGGGAGACGTGTGTGTTTGTGTTGTATCCCTTTGGTCTCTTGGGTCGAGTGGTTCATCAGTTACTGGAGGAGGTACTTCAGTGGTTTCAGATTCTGATGATGTATCCATGGTCTGGGTGGATGGTTGAGGGTCGACCCTTGTGGCTAAGAAAATTTGTGTGGGATCATCTGGGTCTGAATAGTTTGAAGAGTCCGGTGTTTGATCAGAGTGATAAGTTTCCCATGAAGAGGTGGAGGAAGGTTCTGATGTTTCTGTCTCTGTTGAGGAGGTATTTGAGGGGTCATGTAGGTGGGAAGATGTGTAAAAGGCTTGTTTTTGGTAATGAGTTGGTGAGCGTTTGTGGGAAGAATGTGTCTTCTTTTTCTGGGAGGTCTTTCTTTCTTTACTAGTTGACGGTTTTTCGGTGGGTAAAGGTGGGTATTTTCGGAAGAGGTCTCCGGTTGATTTGAAGAACTGGGAGTGGTCAGGAGGTCTTAGATGGGGTGGTGGTGACTGGGTTGGGAATACCAAGGACGGGGAGTAAGGATGAGGGTTTGGAAGGTAGGGTGTGTTGGTAAAGTGGTCCCTTGTTATTTGGTCTAGCTGGTATTTGAGACGTCTGATCTCTCTTTCTTTGCTGTCAAAATCAGGGCCGAAGTATCCTTGGCTGATATACTGATGCAAATCAACATCTAACCTAGACACTCTTGATTGTAGGTCTGTATACATGTTCCGCAATGTGGAATCAAGATGTTGAAGCTGGTTATCCTGTTGAGAGACGTGGTGAGAGACTTTGTCAATTTTCTGGTCAATAGAGTGAAGTACTCTATTTTGGACTGTTGCATTGCGAGTGTGCCAGTTGAGGACCTGTTCAGCCTGAGAAGGCTGTTTGTGTGATCCATCAGGTAAGACTTCTGTTGACTGGATGAAAGGTCTGGAAAACAGGTTCCTTTCGGGATTCGACAAGGAATCCAAATGAGGGAAGTCTTTATCGTAGCTAAAGGCCATGAAACATGGGATGGGAGCCGGGATAGTTGGTACTATCTTTGCGGGTCTATCCAGAAGCAAACCTTCTTCTTTGAGGATTTGAAGTGCTCTATTATAGATAGGAAGGGGTTTGTTTTTTATTGATCGCAGGCCAATCCAAGGGCTGTGAGGGTCTTCAGGCCTTGTGAAAGAGGAAACAGGTTTGCAGGGTGTCATTTCAGATTTGTGGCAAGACCTGCATTCGCAATCTGCATCGTACATGTCTGGGTCTACGTCCCAGATGAAATGCCCGTTGACTTTGTCTGTGTAGACTGGAGTTCCATCAGTCTCAAAGTGATGGATGGGGATTTCCTGTTCGGTTGTGACAGGTCGGATTGTCAGGATTTGAAAAACGGGTGGAGCACTGGGTGCTGGCTCAGTGGCAGGGGTACTTGCTTCTGAAGTACCAATATGTTCGTAAGTTGTTTGGATAGAACCATCGGCTAACTTTGTGAACGTGGTTTCAGCTGCCACCATTGGTGTGGTGTTTTGAAAAGCCTTCTCATAGTTGGTAATCCAGTTTAAGGGCATGATTTCTGTGAGCTTTTCTCTGGGCAGTTGTTTAGGAATCTGGATGATAGTAGGAACCTCATCTTCTCTCTCAGCTTTGATGAAGATGGTATCTCCAGAATGCCCAGGGATGGGGAGATCAAGAGCATGATCTTGGAGTCTGTAAGCAATCTGATGATGAAGGGTTGCCATATAGGAATTTGGCATCATGGGGGCTCCTATGATCTGCAGTTGGACTTTGAGACAGTTGTGCAGATTCAGATCCCTGAGAGGGATGTTGAAGTTCGGGTAGTAGGTGAGTGAGATGCTTCCTGCATGTAAAGTGGAGAGACACGTGCCAATGACTGCATGCTCATACTGTTTGTAAATCGTATTGAGGAGGGCAATCCGGGCCGTAACTGGTAATCCTTTTCTGCCATGCAAGGTGAGGATTATTCTGATAGCTCCGATGTGCAGGTGAGAGTATCCTTCTCTGATCCACTGTTCAATAAGTGGTTGGCCAATTTCTAGGTCAACATATTGTTCAGTAGACGAAGCATGAATCAGGCAATTGTCCAAGGCAGTAGATTGGACATACTCCTTGATTGGAGGAGAGCGGTGTTGGACCAGGGCTGTAACTCGCCTGGAAAGTGACCGGCTGCGTTTAAAGATGGTGTAGGGATTTAACAGAGGAAGGGCCGTTTCAGTAATCTGGGCAGATTCTGGGATGCGGGTGTATTCAACAAGGTGTTGGATCTTGTTTGTCTAATAATATATATCATATAATATATATATATATATATATATATATATATAATATTATAATATTATATATAATATATATTATTATATATAATTATATTAATATATAAATATATAATATTATTATGTATATATATTAAAACTATATATATAATATCAAATATAATGTGATATATTATGTATTATTATATATAAAAATATAATAATATTTCATATATAAAAAATATAATAGATTTTAATAAATAAAATAATATATATTATTATAATATATTATTATAATATGTATATATATATTAATATAAGATATACAATTATATATTAATATAAGATATACAATTATATTTTTATTATATAATAATATATATGTATATATTATAATTATTTATTTATAATTTAAGAGTTTAGTTTTGATTAATTCATTTGTTTGATATGTTTTTTTGAATTAATTTTTGATGTGTTACTTTTGTTTAATATAAAAATTACAATATAAAAATTATATTGATTAATTATTTAATCAATTTGTTTATAGTTGTAATAATATTAAACAAAATACTAAAATTGATATTTTAATTTTTGATAGTTTTCGGTTAACCTACTAGACGTGTTTTTTCCGTTTTCATTTTTAAAATACAGCTTTCAATATTTGCTACCAGACGAGTTTTCAGAATTCGAAAATGAAACCAAAAATATTGTTTTCATTCTCATTTTTATTTTCGAAAACAGTAACTGAAAAACGCTTATAGGACGGGCCCACACGTTCTTGATGTTTGTTATCCGATTGTTTTCAATATAATGCATCTTTGATCAAACAATTCAAGTGGTACCCAGGTGTAAATAATATGAATTTCTCTTTATTTACGTTAGATTATATATAATTTATAATAGTTTATAATTTCCCATTATAAAATGATGTATATATATATATATATATATTCATTAATTGATATAATTTTCTTAAAATTAATAAAATAAATTATTTATGTAATATTTTTTAAAATACAAAAGATACAGATCAAAATTAAATTAAATTATTTATGTAATAGTTTTCAATTAATTCTATCAAACTCATTTTCGGTGTTTTTAGCTTTTGAAAACATTAAAATCAAATGAAAAACAAAAAACATTACCGTATCGGTCCAAAATCATTTAGCCATCAGGTGATATGCTAATATGTACTGAAAAAAAAAGCCAAAATAAAATTTGGGTTTTAATAAACATTTCTCTTTGGACCTTTGTTTGTCCAAGGTGGGCTTTTTTTTTTTTTTTTTATTGAGTGACGATAATGACATCCCTAAAAAATTGTATCTATATCCGTTATGTAATCATACAAATAATATTTTTTTAAAAAAAAATCTCTAATTTGTAAATAAACCCCACTTAATACTAAAAATACCATTTATTTAATTATACTGTATTGTATTTTCGTAAGTACAGACCACCTATGACTATTATTATGTTATTTAATCAACCTTATTATTATTTCTATTTTTGTTGTTACTTTTAATTCTCTTACTATTCTTTCTTTTCCGTACTTCTGTTCTCTTCTTGGTTTTTTTTTTAATAAAACTTCATTTTTTGTTATAAATCTATATTAAGATTTATTATTATTATTATTGGAGAACCACTTTCTATTTGAGAGAGTCGAGGGATGCAAAATTTGTGTTAAATCTCAAATGATGTGGAAGCAGATAGTTATTAAATGATATTTTTTTTTTAAAAAAAAGATAGGTGTTCGATGGAATTGAAGAACATCTAATATATTTTTTTGACAAAAAAATTCATATAATATTGATAAATAATAAAAAAGTATAAAGTGTGTTTAAAAAAAATAAAAAAATAAAAAAATATAGATAATATAGTTAATTTTAAAATTTGTTTATATACATAATGATTTTGTTCTTTTAATAATTTTTTTTTAAAAAAATTTACTTTTTTCACAACAAAAATTGTCGCATGATTTTGATTCATTTTCTATACTTATCAATCAATTTGTATATATTCAAAAGAGATTGAAAATATATTTAAAAGAGAATCTAGAGTTTATTAAAATGGAAATAGTTTTTATGATATATGTTAATATCAAGCCATTAGTAGTAAAACAAAATTACAAAAATATTAAAATAATAAACTAATTAATAATTATTGGTGGAAGTAAAATTAGTCCTATTAATAATTTTATCCAAGGGTATTATTGAATTTTTAAAAACAAAGTAATTTAAGGTGTACATACAATTTCTAATGGATGCAAATATCGTCACTCTTTTTTGTTTTATTTTAACTTTTAGGTCTTTTTGATCAGAAACATTTGAACTAAAATTCAAAAAAAATATTTAAACCTTTTATGATATGAAATAAAACAAAAATAGACCCTTAAATTAATAATCGATACATGTACCCTTAAATTAATACTAAATACATGTAAACATCACCCTATATTGAGATATATCAAACCCCCTCCAAGAAAATGTGGATGCCAATTATTATATTCACCTTGACTCTAATTTGGGGTGTACGTACATATATACCTTAGTTATTATTATTATTATTATTATTATTAAAACAACTTATCTCAAAGAAGTGCATAATTGATGTAAAATTGTTTGATAAAAAAATAAACATGTACTAAAAAAAATGAAAGCTTATATAATAATGAACTAACCCTGCAACTTGACCATCAACAAACCATGGCTCCCAATCGTAGGCAATTGCCAAATTTAAAGATTTAATCCATGTCTGTGTGCCCACATATGGAATGGCTAAGTCATGATCACCGCTGTGCAAAGGAAACAAAACATTGTGAGTTATTTGAAAAGCTGGAAAATTTCAAATGTAGCTATAAATAATGAAATTTAAATTTAATTCAATTTATACAAATCGATCAGTTCTATTTAAATTAATGGGATAATTGTAAATAAGCCATGACCTTTGTTAAATGTCAAATTAAACCTCTTGGTTTGAACAATCAATAAAAACCTCTCACCATTAATTGACTTTATTTAAATCTAAAGAAATAGTTACGACTGTTTAAATCATTTATTATAAAATAAATAAGAAATATATTAATAATAATAAAATTAATTTTCCAAAAACATATAAAAACAATATATTATGAATAAAAAAAAATCTATAAAATTAAAAAATTAAAAAAACAAAATAATATTTATATAGAAACAAAAAATTATATATAGAGAAGACATACACATTACTGGATATGTGTCTATAAGCATAACCTCCATAAGTTTTCTTTATTTAAAAATAAAATTTTATTTTTATTTTTATATGATTTTATTGTTTAGTATATTATTTATTTTTATTATTAAAGAATTTTTTAGTTTTTATTTTCTAAAATATTTTAATGTATTTTTGTTTTTCTTAAAATTATTTATTAGTTCAATTATATTAAGAAAATCACTTAAATAACCATATTTTTTTAGATTTTATTGGTAGGATTTTTTTGACCGATTGTTCAAAGTAGAGGATTGGATTTGTCAATTAATCAAAAGTTGGGGGTATTAACGATGCTACCAAAATTAATTAGTAGGTTTCACAATTGACTTAATTTTTATCATTACCTGTAAATCAGAATCCGATAACCTTTTTTGACAAGTTGTTGATGATAATGGACAGTAGAACCGACGTTTTCGGTGTAAGCCGATGTTAAGCTGTAATTGCATCTTACCCACGTCTCTATAGTCCCCTGATCATTTATTTTCAAAATAAGTTCATCATCAAAATAATACTATTTAGACCGTCCTCCAATATTATTTGGTGGTAAAAAATACTAATATATGACAATATCTAAGGGCTTAAGTTGCTGCACTACATGCCGTATATCATAAAAAAAAAATCCAAATAATAATAACCGTTAAAATTACATACCTCTCTAACGTTAAGAGCCTTTTGAACAGTTTTATCGTTGGCCCAAATGTACGAGTAAACATAGTTATAAGACTACAAAAGAGTGGAAAATAGAATATACGTTGGCTGTAATTCAAAATATAAATGTTATAAATACAGTCGAATTATTCAAACTTGAGATTTATTCGGTATTGATGAATTGAGAATTGTGAAGTTAATATGTGCATATATAGGCAGAGAGCCAGAAACACAATAATTTCGGATAAAGAGTCGTACCCGACACCATGGTCCATGAAGTTGAGGGCTTGCAAGGACAATTTTTTTGGCATCCTCCATGAGAACAATTTGATTCCAATTTAATCTCTCCGGTTTAGGGGATGTATCAGTACTACACGTAGGTTCCAATATATTTCCAATAAATAATTTTCCTATACACTGTTCAATTGAAATCAACAAATATTTTAATTAATCGAGACTTCAAGATTTCAATCAGCAGTAGCATATATATATATAGAAGGAAAATGAGTCCTATCAAGTGTGTAATTCTACTCGTTTTTCTGTGTAGGAATTGATTCCACAGCCAGGCGGAAGGAGGGCCGCAAGGGCCATTGCCCATTTGCCCCCTTTCTGAATTTTCTTTTTATGAAATTATGAATTATCTTTATATTTTATAAGTTTTTCATTTTGGCCCTCAAGGAATTTTTTTTGTTTTTATATTTCTAGGTATGCCACTGTACACCACATCCTGATACAATAAGTTTCATAACACTGTGGAATCGTATGCCCCATGAAAAACCTGAGGGATTCCCCTATTTGATAAATTTTGTATGTGTATATTTTCAATATATATATAGAGAGAGTAGCAGGGAGCTTCCATTTACCTCCACAACGCGTTGAAGATCATCTATGCAGAGTGCGTTGGCTGGATCTACATCAATATACTCTCCCTTGCAATTTCTTTTTGTTGACTTCAAAATAGATGAAAATATTGCAATAAGTCAGAGGAATTTTTATTATTTACACTCTTCTTTCTAGAATGTAAAATTTTCCTGCCCCCATATTTTATAATTTCACACGTGGGAATGTGGGATCTCCGACAATGTACAGGATTCACTGATCGAAGTTCTGTGAAACACTTGCTATTTAATATTTATCTTTCCAGGAAAATTTCAAATAGTACTATCAGATTTGGAAAAGGAGAAAACTAGACTTAAGTTGATTTTGGTTTGGTGCTTGTGTTTTATACTTTTTCAGTATGAAAGAGAGAGACTGAGAGAGGATGTTCTTAAATTAAATTCACTATATATTTCGAAGGAAATAAAGTCATTTTTCTTCTAGATTGACAAATCTTGGTTTGTATGTATTAATGACTTGAAGACTTTTGAAGATTTGATGGATGAAAAATTCAATCTCCAAACCACTCATATTAATTGTGAGGAGACTTTGGGTGCATAGCATTAATGAGTTGGGTGAGTCATTTGGCTATAAATAGCCCTCCATATTTCTCCACAAATCATCCCAAGCTAACAAGCTCTTATATTCTTTCTCCCTAAATTGTTTTTTCCTCTTATTTGAGAGAAAAGTTGTAGTTCTCTTCTAAAATATTATAGAGAGGTTGTAATCGTTTTTTGTCTAATTAAATCCTTTCGGTCTTTGTCCGTGGATGTTTCTCTCACATTGAGGGTTTTACCACGTAAATCTTGTGTCCATTATTTTTATCTCTTATTTTATTCTCAATTCAAATTTACGTTGAGAATCGAAACACGTCAGTTTCATAACAGTGGTATCAGAGCCATTTGGTTGGTAAAGTGTTATACTATCTTGAAAAATCTTATTATGCTCTATGGTTGCAGCATTGTCTAATCTTCCACACCAGAAAAGATTTGGTCTTGAGTTATCACAGCTACGGATTGTACAGGTGCTGGAATAAGTGTGGTGGTGTGGAAAGTGCATGTCTAGGAAAGGTTCTGGCTAAGAAAAGACTTGATACTTAAGAGGTCCATTGTGACCCACCTCTCTTACCTGGGAACCTACCTGGTGTACTGTTCACAACTACAGTCACTATTCCAGTATACGGTACTGTTCACGGGCACTATTTATCAAATGTCTTGTATGAATTTCACAAAGATGGTAGCGAAATTCGAATTCGAGAAATTCAACAAAAGTAATTTCACGTTGTGGAAAATGAAGATAAGGGCAATCTTGATGAAGGATAATTGCTTGGCAGCAATTAGTGCAAGGCCAACGGAGATCATGATGATGGCGAGTGGGACAAGATTGATGGCAATGCAGTTGCCAATCTACATCTATCACTAGCCGATGGAGTATTATCAAGTGTGGCGGAGAAGAAAATGGCAAAAGAGATACGGGATACTTTGTCAAAGTTATACGAGGCTAAATCACTACACCACAAGATTTTCTTGAAAAAGAGACTTTACACTCTTCGAATGACGGAATCCTCATCAGTAACCGATCATTGTAACACCCTAAACACACTATTTTCTCAGCTCACTGTGTTGGGCCATAAAATAAGTGAAAATGAACGTGCGGAACTTCTACTTCAAAGTCTGCCTGACTCATATGATCAACTTGTTATCAACTTGACCAACAATATCCTTTCAGACTATCTACTATTCGATGACATTGCAGCTGCTGTGTTAGAAGAAGAAAGTAGACGTAAGAATAGGGAAAACAAGTTGGTAAATTCACAACAAGAAGAAGCTTTATCGATGACAAGAAGGAGATCAATGGAACGTGGCCCTAGTGGGAGTCACAATCATGGTAGATCAAAATCAAGAAGTAAGAAAAACATCAAATGGTACTGCTGTGGTAAGAAAGGGCATGTCAAAAGTGAGTGTTGGCTAAACAAGAATAATCGAGGCAACAAAGCTCCTGAGTCATCAAATTCCCAGGGATGTGTAGCAAGTACTTCAGATGATGGTGAAGTTCTATACAGTGAGGCAACAACTGTTGTTGAACGCAGAAAGCAGTTTGCCGACGTCTGGCTTTTAGACTCAGCAGTAACCTGGCACATGGCCTCTCGAAGAGAATAGTTTCACAAATATGAACCTATCTCAAGAGGATCTGTATTTATGGGTAATGATCATGTCTTTTGGTACTATCAAGATAAAGATGCATGATGTTACCGTTCACACTATTCAGGAAGTACGACATGTGAAGGGCCTAAAGAAGAATCTGTTGTCTTTAGGACAATTAGATGATTTCGGATGCAAATCCCATATAGAAAATGGGTTCATGAAGATTGTTAGAGGCGTGCTTGTAGTTATGAGGGCAAAGAAGATCGCTGCAAATCTATACATGCATAAGGGAGAAACACTACTGGAAACTGATGCATGTGTTGCATCATCCAACGATGGAGAAGAGTCAACGATGATGTGTCATCGAAAACTAGGCCACATATCAGAACGAGGTTTAAAGATTCTCTTCAATCAAAATCTACTTCCCGGGCTCAAATCGGTAAATCTACCGTTTTGTGAGTATTGTGTTACAAGTAAGCAACATAGATTGAAGTTTAACAATTCTATTGCTAGGACCAAATGCATTCTAGACTTGATTCATTCTGACGTCTATGAATCACCGGATATATCACTAGGAGGAGCAAAGTACATGGTGACTTTTATTGATTATTACTCCAGGAGATGTTAGGTATACCCGATCAAGAGAAAGTCAGATGTGTTTGAAGTATTTAAAGCTTTCAAAGCACGGGTGGACCTTGATTCTGGAAAGAAGATCAAGTGTTTGAGGACAGATAATGGAAGAGAATATACAGATAGCGAGTTTCTTGCACTTTGTAAGCAATAAGGTATTGAAAGACAATTCACTGTCACATACACTCCTCAACAAAATGGAGTGACATAACGGATGAATAGAACTCTTGTTGAAAGAATAAGAGCTATGTTGAGGACTGCATGCCTATCTAATTCATTTTGGGCAGAAGCAGCCAAAACCACCTGTTATGTTATAAATCGATCCTCATCGATAGCAATTGAGTTGAAAACACCGATGGAGATGTGGACCGGTAAGCCAATTGAACACTCTAATCTACATTCATTTGGATGTCCTATGCACGTGATGTACAATGCCTAAGAAAGAGCAAAGCTGGATCCAAAATTCATGAGATGTATATTCTTGAGGTATGCTGACGGTGTGAAGGGTTATCGCCTATGGGAACCCACTACCTATAAGGTTATAGTCAGCAGAGATGTTATCTTTGTAGAGAATCAATTACAAAGAGAAAGAGACGATATCAATTTAAAAGAAAATTCAGAGACTGTTGAACTTCAGGTGGAAGATAATCAAGAACAAGAAGGTCTAGATCCTTCTGAAGTAGTACTGGAGCATGAGACACAAGAACCAGTCGAGTCCGAGGTTCTAGAAATTCGACGGTCAACTCTTGAGAGGAGACCTCCAGCTTGGCACTCAGAGTATGTTACAGAGAGCAATGTAGCATACTATCTACTAATAGAGGATGGAGAGCCATTGACTTTCCATGAAGCTATAAATAGCTTAGATGCATCTATGTGGATGGCAGCAATGCAGGAAGAAATTAAAGCTCTACACAAGAACAAGACATTGGAGTTTTTTCCACTACCACATGGAAGAAAAGCCATCAGAAACAAATAGGTCTATAAGATCAAACAGGATGACAATGACCAAGTGGAGCGGTATCGTGCAAGACTGGTGGTAAAAGGATATGCTGAGAAAGAAGGTATTGACTTCAATAAGATATTTTCCCCGGTGGTTCGACTTACAACAGTCAGAGTAGTTCTTGCCATGTGTGCTACGTTTGACATACACCTAGAGCATCTGGATGTGAAAACTGCATTTCTTCATGGAGAACTTGAAGAAGAAATTTATATGCTTCAACCAGAAGGTTTTGCCAAAGAAGGCAAGGAGAACTTGGTTTGCAAGTTAACCAAATCTCTATACGGTTTAAAACAGGCACTAAGGTGTTGGTACAAGAGATTTGATTCTTTCATTATAAGCATTGGGTACAATAGACTCAATTCAGACCATTGTACTTACTACAAGAGGTTTAAAGATGATGATGACTTCATTATCTTGTTGTTGTATATGGACGACATGTTGGTAGCAGGCCCCAACAAAGATTGAGTCCAATAATTAAAGGCACAGTTGGCTAGGGAGTTTGATATGAAGGATCTAGGACCAGCAAACAAGATTCTAGGGATGCAAATTTACTGAGATAAAAAATAGGAAGTTTTGGCTCTCTCAGAAGAACTATTTGAGGAAAATTTTACGATGCTTCAACATGCAAGATTGTAAACCAATTTCTACCCCACTTCCTGTGAATTTCAAATTATCCTCAAGTATGAGTCCTAGCAATGAAGCGGAGAGGATGGAAATGTCTCGAGTGCCATATGCATCAGCAGTGGGAAGTTTGATGTTCGCTATGATATGTACAATACCAGACATTGCACAAGCAGTGGGAGTAGTTAGTCGATACATGGCGAATCCTGGTATAGAGCATTGGAATGCTATGAAGAGGATTCTGAGATACATAAGAGGAACCTCAGATGCTGCATTATGTTACGGAAGATCAAAATTTTTTATCAGGGGTTATGTGGATTCGGATTTTGTTGGAGATCTCGACAAAAGAAAATCTATTACTGGCTATGTGTTTACAATTGCAGGTGGAGCTGTGAGCCGGATTTCTAAGTTACAAACAGTTGTGGCTCTATCAACAACTGAGACAGAGTACATGACAACCACACAAGCTTGTAAGGAAGCCGTTTGGATTAAAAGGCTAATGGAGGAACTTGGGCACAAACAAGAGAATATCATTTTGTTTTGTGACAGTCAGAGTGCTTTGCACATCGTAAGGAATCCAGCTTTCCATTCCAGAACCAAGCACATATGAGTACAATATTACTTTGTTCGGGAAGTTGTGAAACATGGTAGTGTGGATATGCAAAAGATACACACCAAGGAGAATCTAGCAGATGTAATGACCAAGCCTATCAATACTGACAAGTTCATATGGTGTAGATCCTCCTATGATCTAGCAGAAACGTAAGTAGCATGAATTAGAGCAAGGACTAGAAGGATAATCAGACCATGAAAAGATGACTTCAAGTGGGAGAATGAAGGAAATAAAGTCATTTTTCTTCTAGATTGACAAATCTTGGTTGGTATGTATTAATGACTTGAAGACTTTTGAAGATTTGATGGATGAAAAATTCAATCTCCAAACCACTCACTAATTGTGAGGAGACTTTAGGTGCATAGCATTAATGAGGTGGGTGAGTTCTTTGGCTATAAATAACCCCCCCCCCCCCCCCCCCCCCCCCCCCCCCATATTTCTCCACAAATCATCCCAAGCTAACAAGCTCTTATCTTCTTTCTCCCTAAATTGTTCTTTCCTTTTATTTGAGAGAAATGTTGCAGTTCTCTCCGAAAATATTAGAGAGAGGTTGTAATTGTTTTTGGTCTAATAAAATCCTTCAGGTCTTTGTCCGTGGATGTTTCCCGGTTTTACCATGTAAATCTTGTGTCCATTATTTTTATCTCTTATTTTATTCTCAATTCGAATTTACGTTGAGAATCAAAACACGTCAGTTTCATAACATATTTGAACTTGAAATAGGGTATCAAAAAAATTCTCTCTGTTTTGTTATCCCATTTGGTTTTCTAAAATTTCTAATAAATTAAACTTGCAACCCAATTAATAATACAAAGAACTGACCTCATAGAGTTCGTCCGATATAAGTCCCTTCAGATGAGCAAATGGAACTCTAGAACTTAAGTCTTTGTTCACGTCTGTAACTGGGTTGCCAAGCACGTATCCCTGTGTTCCATATCTCCTTTTATTAATATTCATGCAAAAAAATCTCATAAAAACCAGGTCGGTTGGTAAAAAAAAAAAAAATCAGAACCAAAATTACATAAACATTACTTTAAATTTATTTTTGGGACCGACTAATTATTATTAATATGCCCCTTATAGTACCAATGATCTGAAAGAAAATGGTTGAACTATTATTTACTTTGATATTCATTGGTGGTTCACGCCCAACATCGTTACCTGCAACAAAATTTAGAAAATGATAGCAAAGGTATAAATATAAAGATTTTGAATAGTTACATGATAGTTATTAATCACATGATAGTTATTAATCACATGATTTCAATCACAACGTCAACAAAAATGAGAGATTTAAAATTTTGAAATAATTAAAATTAAAAGAAAATAATTATCTTCCATAGCTACCCCTACAACTGTACAGAACTACAGATTCGCTATAATAGCTAAATCCACAAAAGATAGTTTCCAAAGTAGAACAAAGTTACCGTAAGATATTTCCTCAACAACAATAGGAAGAACTATCCCAGCATAAGAATCACCACAAATGTAGAGTGGATTTGTCAGGAAATTAGGGTGAGCCATAAGCCACTGAATCAAAAGTAAAAAATGTTAGATAAAATTATAAAGCAGTAGAGAATTTTGAGTCTAATAATTTATCTACAAAATTACCTTCCTTAAAAAAGTGTAGGTCTCTTTTGCAGAGATTATATCGTCAGCAACGTAACCCTCCCAATTTCTTGCATATGAGAAACCAGTGCCAACTGGTTGATCCAAAAATATTATATTGGCAACCTATAAATCATGAAAAATAATAGTCTCAAATAAATATGAATTCTTTTACATATGAAAAAGAATACTAAAAACAAAAATATATTTTTATACCTTTGTCCATGAGTAGGGGTTTAAAGAAAATTGGGGTTTGTTTCCACTGGAACTGGAATAGTTGAAAGTTAGTGGACCTACAACCAAGTACAAAATATATGAAGACCGGTTGTTGCAGTCAAATTTCTTCTATATAAGTGATATAACCACCATATATTTTTGGGTTAATTGCACAAGCCACCCCTGAATTTAGCTGAAAATGTATTCATATTAATTTTTTTTATTGCATGAACCCCTAGAAAATGTTGGCCAACGATTTGACTGACACCTAATTCAACAATGAGGGACCGTTTGGTATGAGGTCATCTTTGTATGGGAATGAGAATCTCAAAGCATTCCCATATTTGATAGCAGGTTTGGGTTTTTTATTTTTCGGGAAAGTGAATCCCACGGGAATCACATTACCTTCCAAACGGGTAATGTGATTTCCATCTCAATAGGTGGGTTTCAGATTACCCTCTGATTCCCACCGTGAGGCCCACTATTATTAAAAAAAAAAATTATTTTATTTTCTTCTTCTTTGTTCTTCATGATGCTTATGAATATTAATACCAAAAATCCCTAATCCTTAACCTCTTCTTCTTTAATTTTCAATCACACAAACCCTAGATCAAATCTTATCCTCTTCAATTCACCCTCAAATCCCAATCCTGACAAACGATCAAATTTTTCCAAAAAAAAATCACTTTTATTCGTTTATTTTCTTACACTTTCTCACTACCCAAACACCAAATTTTCATATTTCAAAACCTAACTTTCATCAACTAAACAATACCCAACTTCATCTTCATCAAAACAAGATCTGGGTTTGCTCAAACAACATCAAACACCATCACCAACACTAAAAGGAAAAAAAAATGTAGCAAGTAGCAACTAACAAGATCTGGGTTCGGTTGATGACGACTAGGAGCTTCGATGATGACGACGATGAAGATCCTAGTCAGACAGAGACGACAAAAAACAAGAACCCGACCAAAGTCGACAACGACGACATCGTGGAGGCAAAGAGATGACGACGACAAGTGAAAGATCTGGGTTTTTTTTCCTTCTTGAAATGGATCTCTTTTCTTGAAAGAGATGAAAGAATGGCAAAGACAGCTGATAGGTTCTTTAAAGAAAGGCAAGAATGGCAACTGGTGGGTTCTTTGAAAGAATGGCAGAGAATGGGAAAGAAAACTGGTGGGCAAAGAAAAATTGATCGATTTTTTTTTAAGTTTTTAATAAATAAAAAAATAAATTCCCATGTACAACCAAACATTATTACTTAATATTCTCAGGAATCCGACATAATATTTCTATGTACAACCAAACACATGTTTACAACTTTCTCAGTAATCATATTACTGGGTTTCACTTTCCCAGTAATCACATTATTTTGATTACTTTATACCAAACGGCCCCTGAAGTAGAGGTGTCTATGGTTCGGTTAAACCGTTCGAAACCGAACTGAAACCGCCCATAAAAAACCTTAACCGAACCGTAACCGAAACCGAAACCGGCGGTTACAGTTTAGTCTCCCAAAAAACCAACCAAAAACCGCCGGTTTTTTATTTATTTAAAAAAAACACATAAAAACCGCCCAAACCGCCGATTACAAAACCGAACCCAAACTGTGTATGACGGTTTCGGTTACGGTTGCCCCTCTCCAAGGAATCGGAACCCTCTGTTTCAAGTCGAAACCGAACCGGAACCGAACCGTGGACACCTCTACCCTGAAGGGATGGTCCAGGGGTAAAATTGTCTTTTTAATACATAAAAAATAATTAAACATTTTCCAAGGAAATTTATATGATAAAAGAAAAAGTTGAGTATGTCACTTATTAATGTCATGGGTTGGTTGTGTGGATTTGGATCCTCTACTGATCTGATCTTTTTCCTGACATTTTTAAAACATGTGATTGGTTGTTGGTAAAGTGGTTGTCGAAACCAATCACATTTTGACCATATATTTATTACAATGCTTATGTGTCATGAGATTAGATGAAGTCAGAAAAAATATCTAGATCCAAATTCTGGTTGTTGTGTTAAGTTACCTATCTAATCAGATCACTCTAAAACTGGTAATATAACCCACGTTTTAATCCCTTACGTGATTTTTGGAAGTGTTAATTACCAAGGTTAAACTGATACATACAATCTGAAAAAAAAAAAGAGATAATTTTGCAAGAAAAAAGATATCACGAGTTAGATCGAGAGTTGTTTGGCTAGTTTGTGGAAGCTTAAAAAGAAGAAAAAAGGAAGAAAAATAAATATGTTTTTTTTTTTTTCAATTTGGTGGAGTGGATTTCAAATTGGAATCTCAGCCACTGTTTAGCGGTGTGGTTACCGTTAGGCTATACCCACGACCATAAAAAATGTATTTGCTAATAATTTGTTTTAGTGTATTTTAAGACTTGTTAAGATTAATAAAGTGTAAGTTTGGAATAAGATGTATTATGTTTAGAGAGTTTATGAACTTTATAAATTTTCATTTACTTTTGATTAAATGGCGCCCGTCTTTCCTTCAACAGTTGGTTGTGAAAAGTTCAAGTAGCACAATTGGTATTTACAGGCATATGTGTGAAGATTTTTTCATATATTGTGGGGAGCAATTATCTCATATATTGTTATAGAAATATAGATTTCTTTGCCCCAAATTAACAATGAAAACAGTGAGGAGTGAGAAATGAAGAGATATACCAATTTCATAGACAAGGCCAGAGAAAGCAGAGCAGCCAGGACCTCCGGTGAGCCATAGAATAAGAGGGTCGTCTTTCGGGCTCCTCTCAGACTCAATGAAGTAGTAGAACAGCTGCACATCATCCAATTCACCCACTCCAATATACCTTCAATGAAAAAATTAATCCCCATTATTTTACTAATTGATATAAACAATGTATATATATAAATATGAGCTACACACAAAAAAGAAAAAAAGAAAAAAAAAGAAAAGAAAGAAAGTTAATTACCCAGTCTCAAGTTTGAAAGGGAGATTACCAGGATATCCTGGTAATGTGTTGATTATGGTTTGGGAATGAACAACATTGAAGGAGAGCAACAGTACTAAAACAAGAGGTGGGAGCATTTGAGCCAGCTGCAGGTAACCACTAGACTTGTTAAAGATTAATTTCAATTTTATTTATTTATTTTATAATGAGGTGGGAGCATTTGAGTCAGCTGCTAGTCAGTCTCGTACCCCCAACGAAAGGTCTTAGCTCGTGTTGAATAT
Source organism: Dipteronia dyeriana (assembly GCA_032871835.1). Classification (NCBI taxonomy): domain Eukaryota; kingdom Viridiplantae; phylum Streptophyta; class Magnoliopsida; order Sapindales; family Sapindaceae; genus Dipteronia; species Dipteronia dyeriana. Next base: position 88,848,305 of record CM065295.1, on the reverse strand, counting down.
ATATCTAGGCACTTACCAAGTTACCAGTCATTTTAGCAAGTAATAGTCAGAGGGAACTGGTCAGTTGTCAGTACTGGTGGTTTGAGTCCATGAAATTTTAGGTAGGATTGTGACTCGAGAGATTGGATCTTCCAAATAAATATTGATAATATTTCGATATTTTTAATATCATGGAAACTTAATATCCCCATTATTGGAGGATATTGATCTATATACTACAGATATTTTCATAAATTTGTTCTCCTGATGTTTTCATCCAAATATTTTCATCAAATTAATCCTACGAGTTCAGTTATAGAGGGATTTGTTTGGGATTGCTTTTGGGAAAGCAGATTTGGGCTTATTCTTTTTCATTGTAATTTGAACATTAAGTGGGGCCGGTTTGATAAAATACTTAAAAGTGATTATTAAACAATTTTAGAGGGGTATATTCTATTAAAGATTTTTACAAATAGATGACCTTTGTAAATTTCATGGATTTTTTATGAACTTTTATGGATGTTTATAGAATTTGAAGAATTTTCAAAAACTTTCATAGACTTTTATTTCAAAAGACTTTTATAGACTTTTATTTTAAAAGACTTTCGTTGACTTTTAAATATATTATGTACTTTATTTTAAAAATATTTTTTCATAAGAATATCAAACAAAATCATCATTAATTAAACTTGACAAAAACATTTATATTTATCTACGTGATTTTTTATTATATTATACATCATAAAAACAATTATACACCTAATTAGTCAATTTTTATTTGTTTTTTATAATTAGTTAAAATATTATAAATTTTATATTGTAGCAAATCGATAATAATATTAATGTTCACATTTCTCCATGAAAGTATGACAATGAGTATAAAAAATCTACACAAAATTAATTCAAGTTTGTAAAGATAAAACATAAAAACCGCACCTAATTGTTGAACAAGACTCATGCCTAAAGTGAAAAGTTTGACATTGATTATAATTAGATGGAGTCAATGTCATACGCGACTTTGATCATGTCATATTTTCATGGTTGAGTAGTGGTTTTTGTTTTTTTGTTTTTTTAATTAATATAAATGAAGTTCGTTTAATTTGTTTCGATGTTGTTTAGTTACTTTAAAATATAGGGTTTTTTTTAAATCTCTCATATTTAATTACATAGCCGACAAAGAGTTGTCTTATATTAATTTTTAGTATTTTTTTTTGTTATAAATCGTTAATGTTTGTATGTTTTTTTAATGATAATATTTATTATTTAAAAAAATTATTCATTTTATTTTATTTGTGAAATTTATTAAGAATGAGTGTGCTCATAGTTGAAAATAGAACATATATTTGGCGGTTGGTGTTTTTAAAGAGTTTTATGTTTTTTTGCTAGAGTGAAATTCTAAAGAAAATAGAGAAAAGAATAAGTCATTCAAAGTTTTTGGTATTAATGAAAGACAGATTATGATATTTGATATAAATAAAAGTCATTGACATTTTAAAGTCATTAAAAGTCATTGCTATTTTGAATACCTCAAAACTTTCATATACTTTTAAAAAGTCTTAGTTGAATACCTCATGACTTTTTAAAAGTCATTGAAAGAGTTATTGAAAGATTGTATCGAATATCTCTTTAATAACTTTTTAAAAGTATGCTAAAGTATGTATTGAATACTCCATGACTTTTAATGAGTATTTAAAAATCTATATTGAATACACACAAACTTTTAAATTTCATAAAAGTCTTTAAAAATCTGTCAAATTCTCAATTGAATATACTCTCCTTAACTTCTTTATGTCAAATGTTATTTTTTTAAACGATTATAAAATCATTAATAAAAAATTGTTAATTGTGAAGGGATGAGGTTTGTCCGGTAAAACTCTCACACATTACGCTATAAAGTTGTGGGTTCGAGTCTTCCCCCTTCCTAAACAACCCTGAATTTATGTAATACTTTAATACTTAAAAAAGAAGAAGTTAAATTGTCTATGTCTAAATTACCCTTGTTAATTTAACATTTTAACATGCAAACACTTTTATCTCTGTTTCTGTTAAAAATCAAAACTTTAATAACTAAAACATACACACACACATATATATATATATGAAGTAATTATCAGGTGAGGTATACCTTACTTTAATTTCGGTAAGGACTTTGATGAAATCACATCGATTTTTATGAATTTTAATCTGAATTTTTTGTGGATGATAAGTTTAATGAAATCTACCTATGAATAAAATTTAAGAATTTTTCAAGCACTATAACTATTTGCCCCAATTTTCTTAAATATAAAGGCATCAAAAAAATGAGATAAATATAGATTTTTTTTTAAAAAAAAAAGTTCTAGTACTTTTAAAATTCTTAAAAATGAGATAAATGTTTTTTTTTATTTGTTGACTTATCAATGCTTTTTTTTAATTATATTATCATTTTTATTTTTATTTTTTAAAATACATTTATCATTTTAGTTGTACTTATGGAGTTTATTTTAACAAAATTAATGTTATTCTAATGGGGGTATTATGGGTATATTCAACTTGAGACAATTTTAAATGTTTCATCCAAACAGTGTGAAAAGATCTTTTGGAAACAAAAGCTCTTCTAAAATCCATTATCCAAACGGTAATGGAAAATCTCAGACTTTTACTTCTCTTCTTCTACTGATAAAAATAAAAAGTAAAAGTTATTCCAAGCGAGCTCTTTATATTTGGGTCTTTGTATGTTTCAAAGAAGAGAAATCGATGGGTATTTGGTCGGTTGTGTGAATGTGGAGTTTGATAGGAATTTGGTTGGTGGTGTTAATGTGGTGCCATGAAGAAGATGCAGATGGAGGTGGGTGAGAATGATTTTTCAATATTCTTTTTTTTTTTAGTTTTGTAAATTGTTTTTTATATTTTACTAATTATTTTAATATTATTTAGATGAACTGGTTTGTGTGTAATTTTTTATTTATTTAAATTTGTAAATTTTTTACATTATTAAATTCTAGATTTATCTTTCTTCCAAACCAGTTTCTAGAAGCTTTCATCAAATTTCCTATAATGCCCTTATTGATCTAATGGAAGTCAACAAAAATCTAATGGAATTGGACGGTAGGGACTCGAATGTGGATTGTTAGAGAACTATTGGACTAAATTTAGTAATACTAAAAATTAGTGGATCAAATCCAGATTAACACTTACTAGAGGGAATGAAATCATAACAACCATAAACATTATTATTAATAAATAAATTATAAGCAAGACAGTAGGGAGTAGGGACAATAAATCCCAACCTAGCCCTTTTCTAAAATAGGGTTTACCTCAAATCTGCCCCAACCCCATTTGTTTCGATAAAATCCAACCTCATATAGGGTGGGATTCCCACAGGTTTGGGTGTTTTTGACATCTCTAACGGCTATGAAAAGTGCACATAGTACATATCAATTGGATAATTAAATAAAAGATTGATTGTTTACAACGGATATTCGGCAAACCATCTGACAATCATTGCAAGGCATTCCTTAGGCTTGTACTCTGGAGCTGTATGACCTCCACCCTACACAATTAACAATGAGTTGTTTAATTACATAGCTAGACCACATCATCTGAGAAAATTATAAATAAATTTTCTTTAAAAGTATTGATTCTTGCCTTTACTGTAGCAAAGGTCAAATGGTAATCCTTCTGTGAATACACCACAGCGTATCTGCAGAAACAATTTTATGTAAAAATTGTCAGATATGTTTTTAAGGTTGATTTAAATGTTGCAAAAATCATTGACTGGTTAATTAGTTGGATACGAACCCAGCAACTTGACCATCCACAAGCCATGGTTGCCAACCAGATTCAATTGTCAAATTTAAGGACTTTATCCATTCTACTGTCGCCACATATGGAATTACCATGTCATGATCGCCACTGTGTAACGATAAAAAGGAAACAAGGAAAACACTATTAATAAACTAATCTAACAATACATTTTATATATTATGTTAAAATTTGTTTGGGGTAAAAAATAAATGAATCGTTGATCCTAGACTGCAATATCACCTGTAAATTAAAACTTGATAGCCTTTCTTGATAAGGTTTTGATGATAAACGAGACTAGTTGGAACATCTGTTGTGTAAGATAAGCTGGAGTTGCACCTCACCCATTGCTTTATTGTCCCCTGCTCCTCTTCATTTGTTAATTATTTAGTGGAAAAACATTTTCAAAATGGCAATTGGTAAATAAGTTTGGAATGTTTTTATTTCATTTTTAAGCAAATTTGTTCCTATGTTTTTCACAAGTACTATAGTACCTAATTAATAAATTCATTTGTTCCTAAGATTTTACTTCATCTTTAAGCAAATTTTGATGAATGATACTTAAAAATTATTAAAATAATTGAAGAGATTGAAAAAATAAGCCAAACCACCTCCGAATGTTATTTTTGTCTTTTTGTATGTGAAATGCAGTTTTAGTTCTACAATTTGTTAAAGTTAAGAGGGACCAATTTCATCAAAACTGAAAGATAAAAATTGCAGTTACTTCGAATCAAGAAAAAATCCGAGAGTTATTTAGTAATTTTATTTTTCCAAACTTTGACCTTATTAGAGATAATCTTGTTTCCTGAGCTATCAAAGGTGGGGAGAAGTCCCCAAATTGAAAAGATAAAATGAGAACGTTATATATAATATATGAAATCCATAATTGAACCAATTTTGAGTCGTAAAGCTATCAAATAACATACAGTTAAAAAAAATTTGAAGTCAAACAAATAAAAAAATAATCATATCTAAAATCTGGTAATTTAGAGCCAGAGTTGACGTACCTCTCGAATTCCGAGAGCTTTTTGAACAGTTTTATCATTTATCCAAATGTATGAATAGATATAATTATATTCCTATAAAAAAAAAAGAATACATAAATTAATTAATCAATCATATATATATATGTCTATTTAAGTAATTGACATTTAAAATTATATTTACCCGACACCAGGGTCTTGACGAAACTTCATCCGTCGGCGAAAGAAGAAAATCATTGTGATATTGGTCTTGTTCAACGATATTAATGCTGCGATTCCAGCTTGGTGGTGTTGGTTTTGGGGAATGTCGGGTGCATATAGGTTCCAATATTTGTGCCATATCGATTCGTTCAGTGCACTATAAATTCAAAGAGTAATAATAGAGATCTTTATTGTTATTTTTGCTTTAACTATTGCAATTAATTAATTAGAGTTAGGGAAATAAAATATGAATTGAACCCACAACCTTATTCATGTTGGTGCCAAGAACTTTTACTTTTGCGTAATAATATATAGAGATCTCTATTTGAATCCTAGCTGAAAATATTGCTGTAAACCTAATTTAGCAGCATTACTGGAAACTAAAGACCGAAGAACATAGAATTCATATATATATTTTTAATTCTAATTGCTTGATTTACTTTTCTTAGATACAAGATCCTTTAGGTCATCTCCAATTATTCTTTAAAAATTTCTCCATTTTAGAGACTGAAAATAGAATATTCTAGAAATATTCCATATCTATAAATTTACATCTCCAATCATTCTTCATTTTACGATATCCAAATAATATAAAACCAGTACTTTTCAAACTTTCTTAAATAAAATTGTTTTCTCTTTATTATTTTGGATAATAGCTTACTCACTTTTATTACATTAAATAATAATTAATATATAGTCAATATTATACTCAATTGAAAGATTTCAATAAAATATTTCTAATGGTATAATTTTTATAGTGATTATATTTATGAATAAAAAATTATATTAAATTAATTGAATTTAGTTAAATATATGAAAAATAGATAGGAGAGATAAAATAATAATATTTAATTCAAATATTAAATGGAAATAGAGATTTGGATCTCTAGATTTGAAAATCCAAATCAAATCTCCAAAATCAAATCTCAATTTTAGAGAACCATTAGAGCTGATTGGATCTCCATTTTGAAGAAATATAGATTCATCGGAGATGGTCTTATATACATGCTGATTTGCTTTCCTAATACGGCTATCTAACTAAGTTCTAATACTAAAAGCTGACTCAGCTATTCTTTGACTAGCCTTAGACTAATATACTAACTTGGTAAAATCTAACTAATGTTTGTCTCTTCAACACTAAGGTGCTATTTGTTTTTTTTTATATATGTCTTATTTCATCTTATAACTTAAATTAAGATGAATAAGTTTGTTTGTTTTTTTAGTTTATATCTTATTTTAAGATATATATATATATATATATTTGATTGAAAAAGTAAAAAATTTTAGTTTTTCAATAAGTTGTAATTAACATCTTTACAATTACTTTCACAATTAACCTTCTAAAATTAACCTATTACCAAAAATAACATTGAATAAAAAAAAACCCAATTTCCTAAAACACCCTAACCCTAACCCTAACCCTAACTCTAACCCTAACCTAACCTTAAATTGACCAAAGAGGAGTCGATGACTGGTGTCTCCTCCCTGCGATTTGACCGGAGAAGGTTGGCCGGCTGGCCTCCTCCTCCTTGCCTCCACCATGGAAGCCGTCGAGAAATACATTCCAATCGACGACGAATCGGAAGAAGAAAGACTTGTGTTTCGAAGAAGCAGCAATCGCAAGAGACTAGATGATGGTGACGTATTCAGCTCGCGCGTCACCGGAGGAACTGTGAGAGGTTGTTTATAGGGCGGAGGAGGCGAAGCAATGGAAGTGGAGCGGTGGAGGCGGGGTCTGCAAAATCAAATCTTCATGGGTTTCGTTCGCGATTGAGCAAACAAATCAACGACTTCGATTGCGGAGGTTTAGTCATTGGTGGCCGGCGAATCTTTCTATATCGGCCGTGATGGGTGACTCGCGACGGTGACAGCGGCAGACATTGGTACGTGGCGACGACGGTGAAGGGTTGGTTGTGATGTGCAGTCGTGCAGATGGCTCTGATGACTTTTTTTCTTTCAAAAATATAAAATATTTTATTTTATATTATATTACATTTTAAATAAATATTTAAATTGAAATATAAAATTTTAAATGAAAATAAATAACTTTTTTTTATATGAAATTAAATATATGTTAAAAAATAAAAATAAAATATCTTAAAAGTTAAATAATTTATTAAAATAGAGATAGAATAGTAAAATCAAGACCACTTAATATTTAAGTGGAATACTCTCAAATAAAAAAACAAACAAATGAGAGTGTCTTAAATATTAAGTGGTATTACTTTACTTACTCAAAATAAGATCTTTTAATACTTAAGACAAAAAAACAGACACCCCTAACTCTTATAATTCAACTTATGGATGTGCCAGTTTCATATAATAAGTGAATTTTATGTATTTACGGTGTTGATCAATAAGGATGAAACAAAAAAAAATATTTGGAGGGCTAAAGTGAAATTTCAATAAATTTAATATATAAATATATAAATTTTTAATATTTATTTTATGCCAATGCCAGCCCCCTTGGCATCGCCTCTGTTGTTGAATGAAATTGTACGGCATATCGTAACATGTTGAGTTACAAGTTATAACTCAAGTTGAAAACTTTAATGTTATTGAAATTCAAATGATAAAAAAGTTTAAGGGATAACTTTAAATTTGTTGATAAAATCGGTGCCGTTTGTGTAATTTTACGTACCAGGGTGACATTTTGAAGGTTGGCTAGACATAAGCCATTGCTTCGATCTACATTTATGTATTCGTCCTTGCAATCCCGTTTTGTTGACTGATAAAAAAAAAGTAGAAGCTTTACACAACTTGTAAATTGTAATAATAACATTATGTGAAATCTTACAATTACATGATTTGCCAACGACAATAAAACAATTGATATTTTCAGTTTTAGTAAGCAGTCTACTTAAATGGGAATTTACCTTGTAAAGTTCGTAAGAGATGAGTGCCGTTAGGTAAGCAAACCGAATTCTTGAGTTTGTATCTTTATTTTTGTTCGTAAGTGGGTTTCCAAGCATGTATCCCTATTACCAATACTAACATGTTATTCAATACATTCTAATAGACGGCTTAAAAAAACATGAAAATAAAGTGTTTTTGAATATAAGTAGAAAGAAAAAAAAGAGTCAACCATATTTTATTAAATTTTAACCATAATTACATTTTTTATGGTATTTAACCATAATTTCTTAAGACTAATAAAATTAAGTTTTATTTAAGAAATTTTATGTGTTATGATATTTTACATTTAAATCTAGTCATGGACAGAGGGGAGGGGGTGTTGTCCACTTGTCCCCCTTCCTTTTTTTTTAATAAAAAAATTCATTTCTAAAAAATTATATATTTACCTTTAATTTTTTAAAATTTATATATTGGCCCCTTCCAAATTTTGTTTTACGTTATTGGCCCCACAAATAAATATTTGGCTCCTTCCATATGGTTTCAATTGTATAATTTATAACAGTAATGCTACATTGCTCAAATCTGGTGTCCAATGATTTGTCATCACTATAATCCATTCATTTAAATCATATAAATCAAGTACAATTTAAATGAATTGACTATAGTAATGCCACATTAATTTAGCATCAGATTTAGACAAAATAGTATTATTGAGTTCATAGTAAATTAAAATCAAATAAATATTGTAATGAGTAATGCTATTTTGTTCAAATTCGATATCCAAATGATTTGACATCAATAAAATCCAATCATTTCAATCATGCACTTCTAATACAAATATATTAATGATGTCACATAATTTGAACTCCTAATTTGAGTGAGGCAAAAAAGAAGCTCTTGGGTGCATCCATGCACCATACATCCCTCATCCAGATGTTGCCACATAAGCAACTTTACTTATGTGGCAACATCTGGGTGGGGGGTACATGGTGCTTCTTGTTACACCCAAGTTTTTATCGTGGTAAAGTAATATTACTCTAATATAATTATTATATTATTTTCAAAACTAGACCGGGCTATAGCCCAAGGTAATGCACAAAACCCAAATTTTCTCTAGTAGGCACACAATATAGATATATTTATAACATATTAATATATATATATATATATATCATCACACTTTTGTGGCACAATTGTGTTGCTTACAAATTTGATTGAAGTTATGTTGCTTACATGATACAATTATGGTGACGTGCAGTGGCGGACCCAGAATTTTTTATGAGATGGAGTACTTATACGAAATAACAATTATATATAAAAAATATTGAAAATTTAAGATCCTAATAAAATGAGTTTTTTCTTTATATATATATATATATATATATATATATATTATATATATATATATATAATGATAGTATAATAGAGTTTATATAAAATAAAATAAAATACAATTTTACTTAAGATAAATTAAATAATCTTACATTGAAAAAGAAATAAAAATAAGAAACACAATATTAAAAATAAATAATAATAAAAAAAAAAACAAAACATAAACAATAAAAATTTATAATCTTTATTCTTAAAAACATAAATTACAATATAATTTTATAATAAGAAATTTTGTTTTGTATTTATAATGAATTTACTTTAAATTTATATTAAAAATAATCGATTAATAAATATAACTAGATATATTTCTAAATTTTTTATTTTGTAATTGTTGGTAAATTATTGATTCTAAATAAATTAAAATGATAAAAGTAAGAAAATTACTAAGGATAAAATAAAATAAATCGTAATAATGAAATATTTTAATACAATTGATAAATTTGAGATTTTAGAGATTGATTGGATTTGTCGAGACTTATGTATATCAAACTAAAACTATTATAATTTTTTTTTTAAAAAAGGTTATAGATAATTTAAAACTATAAAAGACATTAAAAGTGTAACATTGGGGCTTGAAGCTGCACAAACACCAACCTCAACAAGAGTAAAACCAGCAATGCTAATTGTTGTTAGATGTTGTTGATGTTACTTAATATAAATATATATTTAAAAATTTAGAATCAATTTTTTTAAAACCAGCAATGCTAATTGTTGTTAGATGTTGTTGATGTTACTTAATATAAATATATATTTAAAAATTTAGAATCAATTTTTTTAAAAAAATTGAGGTAAGGCACATGCTCCACCTGACTTTAATATGGGTCCGGCCCTGCTAATATGTATTAGTAGATTATAAATAGATAACGGTAGACATTCAACTTTTTTATCTAACTTGACGTGACAGCTTACATGACATATTCTTATCAGCTGTCACATCATAACATTGCTTACGTCATTACACTTTTTAATTTGTAAAAGACAGTGCATCGAATGATCGATTAATTTGACGCTTAAAGTTTTTCTTTCTTATTTTTTATTTTTAATCTAATACGTAATGACATGACAATGTAATGATATGGTAGCTGACAAGTATGTAACATGTTGACTATCACATCGAATTGAATATAAATGTTGGATAAAAGGGTTGGATATCTACCGTTATCTGTTATAAATATACCTATATTGTGTGCTTAAGAGAGAAAAATTAGCACTAAACAGGTAAAAACTATATTTAACTAAACATACTTTGAGATTCATTCTTGGTTCGTTCCCCATATCCATACCTGCAACAAATTCTATAGTGCTCAGGACAGTTTAAGTGGTAATTAATGTTAAAAAATTACTAAGTTCGCTTGTAACTAATGAAATACTGACATAGACAGAGTTTGCTTGTAACAAGGTTAGTTATAATTAGGGAAAATTAACAATTTTTAAATTTGAAGAAGGAACGAAAAGAAGCTGGTTATTATAAAATTAGTTACCGTCTGATATTTCCTGAACAACCACAGGAATAGTTATGCCGGAATATGAATCACCAGCTACATAAAGTTCATTTGAGAGGAATCTAGGATGAGCGATAAGCCACTGCAATAGTAAAAAATAATACACTAAAAAGAATCATTAGTATGAATCGACTTAGATATATAAAATTTGGGAGCATATCCATAACAAATTTTTGGTCACCTTTCTAAGAAAAGTATAGATTTGTTTTGCTGAAAGTGTGTCCTTCATGTTGTAGGCTTGCCAAGTTGTGGCATAGGAGAATCCAGTGCCTACTGGTTGATCTAAAAATATTATGTTGGCAACCTGTAGATTTCCACTACTTTATTAGTAGATGACCAATACATTTCTAATTATCATGAGCAACTGAAGCCGAAATTGAAATTGAAAATAATTAACCTTTGTCCATGAGTATGGGTTCAATAAAAACTTTGGTATGTTTCCCTGGGAGTTTTCATAGTCAAATGTTAATGGACCTGCATTATTTTCATATCTGGTTATTAAGAACCAAAGTAGAAAAAAAAAATACAAAAATACGAAGAAGGTTGATAATTGATGTCAGATAAAAACACGAAACATTTTCTTTGTATCACTTGGACTTAGATCTATATCTTAGAGTTTATCATTTTTATTAAATCAAGAATTCTAATGAGATACAGAATTTAATTAACTTCTACAGCTCGATGACTAATCGAGAATTGTAACTAAGGAAATAAAACTGAATTCTTGATTTGTAATTAACTAATTATTACTATCGGTAATGAAGTTAGTGGACTCCATACAAAAATCAAAAATTAAGTTTATGCTAGGCCAACTTAATTCCACCTTCCTACCTAAACAATTGAGCTCTATTCCCTAATTCCATTTTCAATAGAATTTGATTCATTCTCATTCTCATTCTCATTTATTATTAGTAAAAAGAAAAGAATTTTGTAGAGAGAAAATGTGAGAAAGAGCTAGAAATAACGGTGAGAGAATGTGAAATAAACAAAAAAAGGTGAGTTGAAACTTCGCTTTTAATTAGCTACTGAATGACATTTTTTTGTCTGATCAGTTACTTTTATGAAAGAAAAAAAAAACTGAAATTATTAACTTAACAAATACAAGAATTCAGACCCAAATTTCTCTTTTGACAAGAATTCAGACCCAATTGCTGCTAATGACCCTATTCTCACATAAAATATTACCTCGATCTTTACATGAACATCTCTTTCCAATTTCAATTTATTTCTCCGCTGACGTAAGTGACATTATACATATAGAGTTCTCTCATAAACGATTTTTTATTTTAATTTCGGTAAGAACTATTATGAAATCACATTCATTTTTTTGAATTTTGATCTTAATTTGTTTATGGATGATATTTTCAGTGAAATCTACCTATCAATAAAATTTGAAAATTTTTCAAGTACTACAAATTCACCATTTTTCCGATACCTATATATTTAACAAAATCGGGATAAATAAATACGGTGTTTGAAAAATTTTCACTTTTATTTATAGGTAAATTTAACTAAAAATATCATCCACAAAAAAATTTAGATCAAAATTCATTAAAATGGATGTGATTTCATAGTGGTCCTTACTAGGGGTGGGCAAAAAACCAATGAACCGAACCGAACCAGTGGATCAAACCGGTCCAATTGGTTTTTTACCGGTTTAGATTTCGGTTCGGTTCGGTTCTAATTTTAAAAAAATCGGTTGGATCGGTTTTTGTCCGGTTTAGTTCCAAAAATCGGATAACCGAACCGGTACCCGACTATAAATAATAATAAAAAAAACAAATTCTAACTTCCACTCTTCACTCTTCACTCTTCAATTATTAGGTATATTTTATTGGATTTTAAAATGTAATTTGACTTTGTTTGGTATTGACTATTGTATTAGTTATCAACAAAAAAATTGGCTGACATGTATTTTGAAATATGTTTACTATTTTATATTGGATTTTATAGTTTTTTAATATGTTTTTATTGTGATGTAAATAAATTTGGCCCAATAGATTCAATAAAATGAACTAAATATGTAATAAATGAAATTTAGAATTTTGACCAATCAGGTCCAAAACCAAAAAAACCGAACCGATCCAATTCAGTTGGTTTTTTATCGATTGGTAAATGTCAATTTGATTGGATCGGTTCACTTTTTAAAAAACCAGATTTTATCGGTTTTTTATCGGTTCTATGAAAAATCGAATCGGTCCAATCAACGCCCACACCTAGTCCTTACCATAATTAAGATAAGGGATCTCTTATGAGTTATGAGAGAAACACTATATGTATAATTAATCTAATTTAATTCAAGTTAATACTCGTAAAATCTTGAATTTAATATGAATTAGCTTGTTGTACACGTGCCATGCTGATAGAGCCGGCAAAATTGACTTGTAACCTGCCAACCTGACATGAACCCGAGGTCAATAAACGGGTTGGGTTGACTTCTTAACGGGTTCGGGTCATAATCGGGTCGACCCGTGTAACCCAATTATTATATGGGTCATGCCGGGTTTGGTTAAACGGGTTCACGGGTCACCCGTTTAATCATATAGATATATTTATAATTATCATTATTACAGAGGTTACAAATGAATTTTGACATACTTTATAACCATTCTTTAGGTTTCACCGTTTTAGCAGCAATCACTAATTTTGTTTGGACCATGGATGACTGTTTTTGCCTTTCGGGATGACAGTATTTAATTATATATTTGTTGCATTATTTGATGGTACTAGATTGGATCGGATTGGATTTGATTTGATTGGATTATTAAAAAATATTACTCTATTAGGTTGGATGTATTTGTGGTAGGTTGGAAAATTACAAATTTAATATGATTTTTCTAAAAAATGTTAGACAAACGGGTCACACGAATCAAACCCGACCCATCATGATCCGATCAGATTATTAAACGTGTTAGAGGTCAATCAGTATAACCCTTTTAAACGGGTTGTATCGGGTTTCAAAAGATTAACCCGTATAATTAAACGGGTTGTATCGGGGTTAATGTTAATACTATTCGAGTCGTGTCGGGTTGAGATCAACTTGACCCCTAAACCCGAATTGTCACCCCTAAACCCATGCACAACCAAATATTAGTATTATAAAAACCTATTGGGCTATTATATATACACATTCGTTGTGCTGACCGATAGACGTTTATTGAAAATTTACATAAATTTTGGTCATTTAAAAGAAGCCGAACTTGAGTACTATCCATGTTGATCATGTTAGATAGATCTATCAGCAGATGCTCATGATATGAAGTCATCTTATAATACATTAGCTGGACAGATTGGGAAAATAATAGTTGTTTAAATGAAGATTCAAAAAAAGAAAAGAAAAGAAAAAAAGATTGGGTACATGCCCAGAACTCCAGAAGTCAATTTCACACGAAGCATAATGAGTCGGACCGAATTGATAAAAAACATATTATATATTTTTATGTAATATATTATATATCAGGCATGAGACAACACGACTCGATTTGAGATACATGCGATGCATATCTGAAAGGAAAATTGGTCAGCAACAATTAATCATGAGTCCATTAAGAATTTGGATCCCGTCATGCTTTTTTTCTTAGTTCTTTTCGAGTATAAATGTACCCCCACTCACATACCCACTTGCATGAGAGAGTTGACCATGCATTTTCTTCATAGTTTTTTTAAAAAAAAAATATATATTACATTTTCTTTCATAGTTAAGTGTCAATAGATTAAAAAAAATCAATCTATTATATAACTTGTTGCATATAACATTAATTAACATTGAGTACTCAATAATCAGTGGTAAAAACACCTCAAACAATGCCCTCAGTTTAAGTTGCCATAACTATATTCGGTATATAAAAAAAATATTGATTTTAAATATATTCTTTTAAATATATCACTTATAATAAGATGATTCGTATATAAGATATTATCAAACTAATTGATAGTTCTTTTCCATCCAACCACGTCGGAATGGTTTAAATCATAAAAAATTAATAATACTTTAAACTTTGAATACATGTTTCTCTTCTTTTTCTTTTTAGTGCAACTTGTACTAAACCTTTTTTAAGTTTGACCTCTTACATATAGAAATAACTTTTTCATTAATTAACACTTACACCCCCTACAATTAGGCTAAATTTAACAATTATTTTTAAAAAACTAAACTACACCGGACCCCTTAATTAAATTAATGAAAAAACAAAAACAAAAAAATATTTTTAAAAAATGGATCTCCACCATCCATCTCAAGCATGAATGGTGGAGATCAAATAAAATTTTAAATAATTGAAAATTGAATTGAATTAGGAAATATATAAATTAAAATAAAAACATAAATTTAAAAACAAAACAATTTTAAAAATCCAAAATAAAAAATAAAATTGAAAAACTAAAAAATATATATCATATTTTATAAATATCATTGATGCATGTCAATGATATTATTTTTTCTAGTTTTTCTATTTTATTTTATAAATATCATAGATGGATCTCCACCATCCATGTTTGAGGTGGATGGTGGAGATCCATCTTTTAAATATAATTTTTTTTTATTAATTTAATTTAGGGTTCATGGATAGTTTTGGTACCATTTGGAACTATTTTTAAAAATGGTTTTCTGTTTTTAAAAATAAAAAACAACTTTAATGTTATTTGTTTACACGTTTTATAAAGCTATTTTTGAAAACAAAAAATAAATTTTTATTATGTATATCTAAAATGTTAAAAGGAAAAAACATTTTATTGTTTTTCATCATTTTCAAAAACATCATTTCAAAACAAAACATAGTTTTTCCTATAAAACAATTACTTTATTCATTTTAAACACAACAACCAAACACTTCTATACCGTTTTAATTCCGTTTTAAAAAATTAATTTTAAAAAACATTACAAAACACATTATATTCTTAAAAACATCATTTTTAAAATATGATTTCTATTTTATAAAATAGTTTTTAAAAATATCATTTTTAAAACGATATGAAACACGCCCTTAATCTTTTAAGAGTAGCGGTTAGTCAACAATTAAAAAAGATCTAATGGTAGAGGATGTGAGTGTTTATTAATGATGAAGTTGTTTCTAGGTGTAAGAGGTAAAGTTCAATTTACTCTTCTTTTTATATTCTTACTTTTTTCAACTCCTAAAATTTGAAAGATACAGTAAAAAAAAAAAAAGTAAATAATAAATCCACAAAAAGATTACTGTGAGAAGAATAAGTACCAATTTCATAAACAAGACCGGAAAAGGCAGAACAACCGGGGCCTCCGTTGAGCCAAAGGACAAGAGGATCATCTTCTGAACTCCTCTCCGATTCAATGAAGTAGTAGAACAGCTGCACTTCATCCAACTCTCCAACCCCAATATACCTTTATAATTATATATCATCATAAACATTTAATGAATACAAAAAAAAAAACTAATAATTAATTACAAAAGAGAATGGCATAATTAATAAGTACTCACCCAGTTTCAAGTTTGAAGGGAAGATCACCGGGAAATCCAGGCAGGTTTTTGATGATTGAATGTGATGCAAAAACGTTTATTCCAAGAAAAAGCAAATAAGCAACTACACATGAACATGATGACAAAGCTTTTGCAGACGCCGCCATGCTTTTATTCACTCGGCCACAATGAAAGGTATATAATGAGGCTTGCAGGGAACAATACCTTTGAAAAAGACAGTTTGTTTATATGATGATGATAGGTTACCGAGCTAATTATTTTATTATTATTATCTCAATATATATATGTATATTATATTATTATCTACCAGACAAAGTTAGATCAATCAACAAATTCGAACATGCATATTGCTATTGAAAGCGTTTTTAACAATGTACTATTAAGCGTTAGGTATTAGTCGGACGGAAACGTCTAGACTGATTAGTCGGTAATTAATCGAAAAACACATTTATATACAAATTTCAAATATCAAATCCATAGAAAATTCTTTCTAAATCCATAAATACCTGATTAGTAAATCACCAATCAAATTAAAATCCCCTAACACCCATCCAAATACAATCACAAACCAATCCAAATCCAAATATAAAGACACAATCAAATCAAAATGACAAATTATAAATTCTAATAAACATTAACAAGTTAACAAACTAATGGATAAAAAATAAAAAAACTAACAATTTCAGAATATGCTTTCTAAATTTCTTTCATTACGTTTGACAATTGCCAAATTGAAGTTTGATTCTTCAATTTATGTCATTGATCATGTACTCAAGCCGAAGAAGAATGATGTGTCGGTGTCACCAACAAGCAACTACTAGCTACTTAATTTGTTACCAATTTTTAATTTTACCCAATCAAATTATCCAATTAAAGATGAAGAGAACAAATTGGTTTAGGTTTGTAAGTTGTAAGAACTAAGAAGTAAGACTTTGAAATTAAAAACAAGGGTTTTTTTTTTTTTTTAAACTAGCTAGTCTTGATCAACGGTTTTGACCCCGTCTGACTGCCTAGCCGATTAGTCGCCGCCGTCAAAGACCGTGGAATGAGGCCAATTTTGGCTAATTCTCCTCAGTAACCAACTGCCTAGAGGAATTTTGGGTGATTAATCAACCGTCTAGGCTGATTTCTAGAACACTAGTTTTTAATGGGACTTTTTATATATTTAAAGATTGTGTTATGTCCTTAAGCGCAAATAAAGGAAAAATACAGTACAATTACTTCTTAGATGTATATATTATTAAGTCATGTGGATCATGTGGTTGAGACTTAAGACTTAAGTCTCGACCAAAGTTCTAACTTTGGCCGTGCTTAAGTCCCGGCCAGGCCAAAGATGCCTTGACTAATACGTAAAGTTTAGTTTTTAATCCACAAAAAAGCTATCAAAACTCATACAAACTAAGCTTAAAGTCTCATTGAATGAATATGAATGTGTTCCTCCGATCTGTCGATATGAATCAACCATGGGAATCATCAAATCAGCAATAATGAGGTTCTTTAATTTAACTGCGATCAGTCGGATTTAGCCTTGGATGACTAAAATTTTGAAGAAGAAAAAAACACCTTTTAATCTAAGCCCATCATTGAACAGCCCAAATCGTTTATATATGTCTAACTAAACATTACCGTCCAATATGGATTAGTACACTTGGTTAGTAAAGTATTAAAAATCCATTACGTCTACAGCCTTTTTACCTGTATATACAAAATTCTAATTTAAGATATACATCAATAACCAACCTGTCCTTATGAGGATAATTACCTATATAAGATAAACATGGAATTTTATATAGTAGAAAAATGCTAAATGCAGTCACATCAACAGTCGACACCCATGAATAATGTTGTGATATGAATCGGATTTCAGGGTTTTATGGAGGGAGTTATGCCCATTTCAGTGACCGATGGTCGGTGCTAAAAAAATCAACCACGATTTTGATGGACCGATTTTGTTATTTCACTATTTTAAAGCCCAAATTTCGTACATAACCTATTTATATTCCATTTTGAGTCCTAGAACAAACCACCAACATCAATACACATCTTACACAAACCTCTTCTTCATCCTTCATCTTCTTCCCCAAAAAAAGGAGAATATTCAAGCTCCCATGAAGGTTTTTCCTCCATGGGAGCTCATCTTACATCACCACCACTGCCTTCCACACTTCTTCCACCCATCTTAGGGTAGATTGCAAGGAAAAATGAGGGCTATAAGAACCAATTTCGAGCCAAGCAACAACAAAAGAAATGGAGAGGCTTTGGAGGAGATTTCTTCAAGAGTTTTCTCTACGACTTATCTCTTCTTGTATTTCTTATTTTCTTTGATGTTTAATCCCCATTTGAGAATATTTGTAAACCCACACTTGTGCTATTTATGTATGGTTGTTCTTAAATTCATTGGAGTCTAGTTCTATTCTTTGTTATATTTATGATTTAATCTCGTATTATGACATTCATGTATATGGAGGTTAGAAATTAATGTGTATTCATGAATGAGATTAGGAGTAGTGTAATGTAACATCGCATGAATGTATATATGTTGATGGATGATCTAAAATGTCATGTTTAGAATGATTAGAATGATTGAGAATTAGCTCCAAAGAATGAGAAAAGTTTGGTTGATGTATTGACATGATATGTTAAGTTTTGGTTCTATATTCTTGTGTTTAATGGGTCTTTGGTTTAAGACACAATTGTTTCATCCTATGACTTTGGTTGAGTGATGAATTGATTTTGGCAACTTCCTTAATCTAGAGAATGAACCATTCACTTAAATTGAATGTACTTAATGCCTAACAATCAACTTGATCTAAATTGACGTTATTTGGTGAACTTGTTTTCCCTTTTATTTATCCATCTTACAGAGACTAGAGAGACAAGGAGAGAACTTTCTCTTAGTGAGAGAGTTGGGCATTCAAGAAGATTGAAGACTCGACATGATCGTCTAGTGGTAAAGACATCTGATTGACAACCGTGAAAACCCGATGTTCGAATCCGGTAGCGGAGGGGTTCTTCTTTCTTTCACTTTTGTATTTTTTTCATTATATTTCTTGTCTCTTATTTGATGTGTAATTTCTTTCATTAGGGATTTGATATAAACCTAACATTGTTGCCTCTTTTATTTAATATATTTGTTGATGATTGAGTGATTATTTAAGTTCTTAATGCTTTTGAGTGATTAGCCACCGATTGAATGAGCTTTGATTGTTGTGTTATGGACTGAGAGGAGACACACACAACGTGCTCGATTAGATATCCACTGCATGTAGAGTAAGGTAGAGATACACGAGGCTTTACATGTATACTTGCTAAATGTCTCTCATTGTTCTTAATGAACTATTGTGTGGTTCAAGTAACTATTAAGAGATAGGTTATTAGTGCATGTGGGTATAACCTTTGTTGCTCGAGAGAGAATATTAACAAGGATTAAGTGAGCACGACTTTCAACATTGATATGCATGTTTGTATGAATTTACGTGATTGTTATAGTGGAATCATCTTCTTAATATAACAATGTAATTCAACATCTCTCCATTCTATCTTTGTAAATACTAATGTATATAATTTATATTTTTATAGCAATAATTTCATATAATGCGTACACAACAGTGACAACGCACACTCTAATTAGTTTTACAATTCAATTAAACTATGAATAGTTGACGAATTACACCTCTTCATGTGAACGAACTTTATTTATCATTGTACTACACTCATCGGCCTCATACGATTGCGAGTAGCCATTTTGGTGTGGTCAGGTGGGTGGTGGCTTGCTTTATGGGTGTTCTCGATGATTTTGGGTTTTGTTTGTGGCTAGATCGCGAAGAGAGAGAGAGAGAGAGATATAGTTTTGGTTTTGTTTTATTTTGGTGGTTGAATGGTGGTGGTGGTTTCAAACCCTCTCGATCTTGTCTTGCTTCTGGGTTTGGGTGGCTAGATTTGGGTTTGGATGGTGGTGATGGTTGGGTTTGGTGGGGGTTCTGGGTTTGTTCTTTATGTTTTATTTATTTTTGATTAGGCTCCACCTAATCAATTTTTTTTCCTTAAGTCTAAATCATTTTTTATTAGGTGGAGATCCACCTTTTTTTTTATTAGGTTGGTTCTCCACCTTTGACTTATTTTTTATTTAAAATTATTCCAATTTTACCTTACTTAAAAACACACGTGATGAGAAGATGGACGGATGAGTTTCGTTACCGGTCTCTCGGATTTTACCAATAAATGATAGTTTGTAGGGTTTAATGTCTAAAAAAAACAATTATGGGGTAACATGTGAATTCTTGTATATTTCAGGGGCATTTGTGTCAATAATCATAAAGAATAAAGTTTTATTTTATTATTTAGTAAAAAAATAATATAAATATTTTGAACAACAATTTAATAGTAAAAGATAATGCAATAACAAAATAATTGATAAATCATTTCAAAAAATAAGTAAATGATAAAATAGTAATTAGAGACATTTAAGACTTTTCCGACCAACAAGATAGAGTTCAAAAATTTGATGACACTTTTTGGGGTGTGTTTTTCAATACTTTTTTTGTTTTAATAACTTATGTTTAAAAGACACCTATTATGGTGAACAGACAAAAATACCCCTCACAGTAACCTTCTTCACCATTTATTTTTTCGTTTCAAAATCCTCCATCAATGGAGATGGAACTGACGAATTGATGAACACACGTACACCGATGACAACGGTGGGCACACGTACACTGACCACGACCAAACACAATAGTGACTTATGATTTCCTTAAAAAAATGAAGTATGTAACTTTCTCTGAAAACGAAGGGTTTCAAATTGGAGATTCAGTGTCGGAGAAGATCAACAGAACAGAAACAAAGGAGCACAAAACAACAACTCAGAAGTCTCGTAAAGCAATCACACAAAGTCTTGAAACAAAGTCTTGGAACAAAGTTTCGAACACACAAACACAGTCTTGGACAACATTCAAAAAGTCTCGGAACACAAACATAAAGTCTCAAACACATAAACACAAAGTCTCGGACACACAATCACAAATTATCATACAACATACAAAAGTCTCGGACAGTATACAAAAATCTCGGATAACGTACAAAAAGTTTCGGACAACATACAAAAAATCTCGGAAATGAAGTTATTGTTCACCATCTTCCCTACTAAAAAATCTCAACCCTTAACAACTTTAACAATAGAAAATTCAAAACCAAAACCCAATTTGAGTTTTAAATTGAACAAAAATCTTTGGGAGGAGCTCGACCCCTAAGTGCGTCAGCGTTGTGCCGCTAACTAATTCACTGAAAATATATCGATAATGTTATGAAGTTGGTTTTGTTTGAGTTGAGAATAACTATACAGAGAAAAGTAAGAGAAAAGTTACAGTAAAAAAATAATAATAAAATGTGTAAAGTAAGGGTATTTTTAAAAATCACTTACTTTTATGTATTTTAAACATAAGTTATTAAAGTGATGTCACTCGTGCAACACCAACTCAAAAAATTGACATAAACCCCTATTCCCTCCGAGATATTAAAAGGGAGTATATATGGAATGCTTGTTTGTGTAATTCTACACAAAACTTTCATATATGATATGCACTTGCACCTAAACTCGAGAAATGTTTAATTTTTGAAGGGCAACAGAATCCAATCTAAAACCCCGTGATGTAGGTGTGAGGAGCAAACCATTAAACCAACCTTATCTTGTCTAATTTTCATTTCTTTTGAGAAAGGAATTTATTTTCATAACTTATTCAAAATATCATTTCTAGTTGAAGCGAATAAGGTTTCCTAGTTAAGTACTCATGAGGGAAGTGAACTTTCTATCAAATGTTGCAAAGATTCCAAAACTGTTCCTAATTAGTTTCTCCCAGTTTGCAAACTAATACTTGGATATCACTGAGTGTTCATACTTCTCATAGTTGACTGATTACATCAACAAAATAACAGAAAAAAAATATTGCTTACTCTCAGGGTTTTGAATCACCTAGATGTATATGCAATTACAATTTGCAACTACCATATTATATTGGATAGCGAGCGAAGAACCTATCAACCATGGCTTGAGTTTGTTTTGGCTTAAACTCTGGAGCCGTGTGACCTGCTCCCTGTTAAAAAACAACCAATCACATTTCATTAGCTTTCAAGTTTTAAGTATTTTTAACACAAAAATTGCTTGCTTACGCAAGTGTGAGTCTTCGTTCGTTACTTACCTTTAGTGTTACATATGTCAACCTGAAGTGGGAATTCATAAATTTCACCTGGTATCTGCAAAAGTGTATATATATATATATTATGTAGCCATTAAATCACAAAGAAATTCATTAATTAGTTGGCTAAAAGATTTTAATTAGGGTTCTTCTGAGGAATACCCAGCAACTTGGCCATCAAGATACCACGGCCGCCACTCATCGAAAACAGTTATTTCAAGACTCCTTATCCATTCCAGTGTTCCCACATATGGCACAGAAATGTCATGATCACCACTGCAAATTATAGCACACAGTAATAAGAAATTAGCTAGTATATTTATATATATTTGACCGGTTTGTCAAAATAAAAAAGGGACAAGATTTGTCGAAAAGACGAAAATACACCTACGCTCGACGAATTTGACCAACTTTAACAAATGGCAGGACAAATCATTGACAGTCAGTGGAAAAGTTGTTTCGGTTGTCAAAAGGCAATTTGCTCTTATAAGTTACAAGTTTGGATGAAGGTCTCAAGATTCACCTGTATATCAAAGCTCGAAGACCGGTAGTGGAAAGGTTTTTGTGATATGCAACAGAGCTATTGATATTTTCGGTGTAAGTTGAGAGGGATTTCAGGCATCTGCTCCAAGTTTCTACACTTCCCTGATAACATCAAAAAATTGATATGAATCGAGATGATATATATTGATATCCTGAAAAAAAAAAAAATCCTGATACATTGATCGAAATTAGTCTGAGTCACAATTTCACATACGTTTCGAACGCCAAGGATTTTTTGTACATTTTTGTCATTCATATATTTGTAGGAGAGAGCGTAACCATATTCCTGTAGGATTATTGCCACAATTCAATCCATAGAATAAATAACTTATCAGAAATAATAAAAAAGCGAGCAGGTTAATTATAAATTTACCCGACACCGCAATTCAGGTAGCTTGTTGTTGTTGAGGAATTCCATGGTGTTTGCTTCTTGAGATCTCACATCCCATCGTAGATCCTGTGGTTTTTTTGATGAGAAAGCACATTGAGGTTCCAAAATCTGTGTAAGCTTTATTTGCAGCAGGCACTGCAACAATTAAATGGACACTCATTTTATTAATCATCATACATATTAGTAATTACACGTGCAAGACCAACAAATGCATGGGACTCGAACCTTGGACTCCTAGGAAAATTTGACTCCGATACCATGTTAGTAATCATCGAATCTAAAAATTTAAGCTAATAGAAACTGACCAAACATGACTATTTAAGCACTCTAACAACTCATTTTCAATGTCCATTACCATGACCAAAATTTCCATTATAAAAGAAAGCAAAATGAAGTGCTAGTAAGTGGACTCTAACCTCTTTGATATTTTGAAGAGCCGTCACGCATAGTGTATTGTTATAATCTATGTCGATATAGTCGCCATTGCAATACAATTTAGCTGCCTGTGTAAACAATCAAACATACATATCAAACTAAAATTGTAAGTCTGCATACTTAATACATATTTTCTTATATGATCACCTCATAGTATTCATCGGATATCAGTGACACTCTGTGAGTGTAAGGTATCCTTGCATTATTATCGATGTAACTGTCTGTCACTGGATTGCCGAGGACATATCCCTGATCAAAATCAAATCAAAATAACAATTCTAATTAACTATGATATGATCATCACTAATTAACTCAATTTATGATGAAATTAATATTTTGAACTCATTTTCCACATTTTCTTTTCTTTCTATAGTTACTTGAAATAAATCAATCATGTACCTGGAGATCGATATGTGGCACTAGCCCAGCTTGAAGGCCTGCATTTCAGTGAAGAACCAAATTCTGAATGTTTTTGCAAAGATGTAAATTTAAAAAAAATAATACACAGCTCTTCTAGTGGTAGAAATTAACCTTCAAGAACATTAGTCACCAGTATCGGAACAATTAAGCCGGAATACGAATCACCACCAATGTAGACTTCACTTCCAAGAAATTTCGGGTGAGTAAGCAGCCACTGTGTCACAGCTCCAATAAGTACCAAAGAAAAAGTTTTTATTCTATAAAGTTGAACAATATTTATATGATACTTGATATGTGAACTCACTTTTCTGAGAAAAGTATAAATTTGTGAAGCTGATTTTGTGTCTGAGGTATTGAAGCCTTCTGTGGTTGTTGAATAGGAAAAGCCAGTACCAACAGGTGCATCTATGAATATCATACTGGCAACCTGGATAATAATTATAATAGTAGTTAATTTCCAATTAATGAAAAATAAATAAAAAAATTACACATTAGTGATAGAAGTAGTAGATAATTAAATTAAACGGCAATTATATAAAAAATAATGCACCTTGGTCCATGAGTCTGGGTTAGGCTTAAGAGATGGTAAACCTCCTCCATAAGCATCGATATCGAAAGTAAATGGACCTGCTCAAAAGTAATATTTAAAATTCGTGATAATTGAAAGAATTTCCTGATTTCTATTGACTCGAAACCGGATAAAAAAAAATGGAAAAGGTTTTATTCTAAGAGTTCAATTTTACCCATGAACCTTATTAAGGTTGACTAACACCTACATCAGACAAGGGAACCAATTTGAGATTTGTGAGAAATTTAGGGACCAATTTGGTCACTCACAGAAAAACTGCAAAATACTTGAAATTAAAATAATACGTAACTTATTCAGTAATTTCACTTAATGAAAGGTGGTTTTATTTTGAAGCCTCTAAATTAACATAATAATATAATAAAAATTATAGAGAAAATCAGAAATAATTCCTAGAAATATTAGACAATTTAATCATATACTTACGTTTAACTCTTATTAACCATGTTTTGAAGAAATTACCAATACATCCCCCCATAAAAACACTTCCCAAACTGTATCTCCTCTCTTCTCTCTTTTCCACCTTCATCCATCTCTTCTCTCTCTAGCTCTCTCCCGCCTTCATCGATGTGGCATACACGGCCCGGGGACAGCGTTGCACAGTGAAGTCATCGCCAAGCCCAAGTGGCACCGACAATGGTGCCACATGGGGCACTACCTAGGAAGTGCACGCCCAGATGCGATAACAACCAGGGCTGGGCTATGGGGGCAGCAGATCCAATATTTGGTTGAGGCTTCCAAATGGTCTAATCTTCTTCTTCTTCTCGTGGGTCTTTAGGTTCAATTTATTTTAGTATAAGAAGACTCCACTTTTGAATGTTGTTTTTTTTTTTTTTTTAATAAGGTCTAATTAACCATATTTAATTCAATTTAGATTTATTAACACTAGTCCCCCTGAACTATACCCGAATTTACAATTTACACCATAAACTTTTTTTTAGACGTTAAACCCTTTGAACTCTTCTTTTCTTTGCACTTTGTTTAAAACCCTAATACCATCCATTTTTCTATATGGAAAATTACATTAAACTCCCACACTTATATATATAATTGCATCAAACTGAAAACAATATAATAATATAACTTAACTACTCCTTCGACCAAATTTTAAAAATCAATATATAAAAATAAAAATTCAAAATTTAAAAATTGAAATAACAGTTAAATAATAATAGTATTTTGAATTTTTTGATAAAGAAAATTAAATAAACAGATAAATGAAAAAATTAAATTGATATAACAATTATTTAAATTATCTTTTTTATTTAAATATCGCTAAATATAAAACCAGTTGAATTATCATTGACAATATCTTTTTTTTTTTATTTAAACATCCTAAATATCACTTGTTCATTTATAATATCAAGGGTATTAATAATGTCAAAAATTAAAATTAAAATTAAACAATAATAATAACATTAATAATAATAATAATAATAATAATAATAATAATAATAATAACAAAATAAAATAATAATAATGATAATAATACTCATAATACAAAAAATATATATATATATATATATATATATATATATATATAAAATATAATAATAAATTATTTTAAAAAAATAGGTAGATATTTAGATTGATGTCCACCATATATCTCAAATATTCATGGTAGTGATCAAATTACAAATAATAATAATAATAATAATATTAATAATAATAATAATAATAATAATGACAAGTAAATTGATTTTTTTTTAATTTATTATTATATTTTATACTTCGATATTATTTTTATATTATTATTATTGTCATTATTATTATTATTTTATAATTATTATAATAATAAGTATTTTATATTTTATTATTATTAAATATTTTTATTTTTTTAAATTATTAATACCCTTGTCATTGTAATTTGTAAATGAACATGTGATATTTGGAAATATTTAAATAAAAAATATAATTTAAATGATAATTCCGTTATTATTATTATTTAAAATTGCAAATAATTTATTATTATTTTTTATATTACTATTATTATTATTTTTATATTATTGTTATTGTTATTATTATTATTATTATTATTATTATTATTATTATTATTATTATCATTATCATAATTATTATCATAATTATTGTTTTTATTCAAAAAAAAATTTTTACATTATTAATACCCATGGTATTGTAAATAAACAAGTGATATTTAGAGATATTTAAATAATAATAATAATGGTTATTATTATTTAACCATTATTTAAATTTTAAATTTTAAAATTTTATTTTATAATTTAAATTTTAAAATTTGATCAAAGGGGTATTTTGGTACATTATTATATTGTTTTTGGTTTGATTCAACTATACATATAATCAGGGGACTTAGTGCAATTTATCATGATAGGAAAATGAATGACGTTAGGGTTTTGAACAAAGTGCAATGAAAATGAGAATTCAGAAGGTTTAACGTCTAAAAAAGTTCATGGGATAAAATATAAACTCGAGTATAGTTCAGGGGGGATTGGTGCTAATAAGCCTTCAATTTAATAGAAATAGACATCAAAACCTAGTTGATTCTAACATATCAGACTTAATTTTACATCATTTGATAGTCCAAATGTTTTTTTTTTTAAGAAAGTCCAATTGAAGTCAAAATCGTCACCCACTCTCTCCGTGACTCCGTCAGAGTCCACTTTATTTGCTAATCTTTCTTTAATGATAATAATTTTTAGAATAATACTCGGGTATTGTCTAGTCAGTATCTAAAATACTGGCCCTATCAATGAGCATGTAGCATATGATCCAATTTGTGAGATAAATGTAAAAAGTAAAAGAAAAAAGACCATATACTATACTCCTATTGATGAGGTCAGTATTTTGGGTACTGATTGATCAGTACCCAAAAATTATTCTAATTGTTCCGATTTTAGTTAAAATCATTAACCAGTTCAGTTCAAAAATATCTAGAGATGATCCCTGATAACGACGCCGCTAGGGCAGCATCTTCCCGTCGGCACTGTTCAATTTGTATAAAACAAGGCAAAACGTGAAATGTTCATGTTTTACCAAAACACTATTCTTGAGGGTATATCGATAATTTGCTAGTAAAAAAAGTTAAAAACAAGATATTATAGAGGGTTTTAGTAAATTTTTATTGTAAAAAATTCCAAAGTTTTACGTGTTTCTCCCAGGTATCACGTTTTTTTCCGTTTCATGTATAAATTATAGGGTTATTTTCGTAATTTGCGGTTATAGACGGAAATAAATTTGTTTTATTTAGTATCAATTATGTGGTTGAAAAAAAAAAAAGACCATTACATAATAAATGTAATCTTCTCCAAAAACAATACGTATAAGTTACATGAAGACCCCGATTAGAATACTTACCAATTTCAAAGGCCATGGCAGAAAAACCAGAACAACCAGGACCTCCAGTATTCCAAAGCACAAGAGGGTCGAAAGCTGGGTCTCTCTCGGATTCAATGAAATAGTAAAAGAACTGCACTTCATCTGTATCTCCAACTCCAATGTACCTTCAATAATACAAAAATAATACATTAGCTTCTCATTTACCCAGAAATAAAAATAGAAATGTAAAATCATTTCTATTATTTTTAAGACATGAACGTAACTAACCCAGTTTCAAGTTTAAAGGGAAGCTTTCCAGGATATCCAGGTAGACTCTCCACAATCGTTTGAGAAGCAGCAATGTGAGAGAGAACCAATACAAGACACAGACTCAAACACAAACTCTTCATTTTTTTTTTCCAATGCACCACACAAATTAACTCAGAAAAGACAATATAGCAAAAACACTTGGTTGGAATTCAAAAACATAAAAGGGTTATATGTATTTGGAACTAAAAGTACTGTACTAGTGACCTAAACTTCTAAGTCAAACATTACGAAATAATAATGATCACAGCTGTACTTCACTACTAGACATTCAAAACACTGGTTTCAATTCAATAGCTCTTAACTGAATTTCATGCAGTCTATGGAATAATTAGAGGATGTCCATATCTTTGATCTTCATCTACAATTAAGCTGTTTGAATGGTAGTTGTTGTGAAGCCAGGTGGCGGTTTCAACTTGAATTCATGATATATCATTAGATTGGACCGAAAGATGGAGCCTCTGGCTAGCAACACTAGAAAGGGCATTAGTGATGAGCAGATCTTAATTGTTTTTAGTTATAATTTCACTAACACCCAAACTTTTAGGTGATAGTGTATGCAGCGACAATTTTTACTTCAATTATACAATAGTTATTGATTTACATTCCCCGCCCTTAAATTCGACTGACTTAATTGTATTACACGTAGAGACACTTGTAAAACGTATTTTGCAAAAAAACCTGACTGGTATCAATGAAAACAGAAAGTAACGTTAGAAAAGGAGTTTGATCTGAGGCCCGTGTTTCACACGGTGTCCTTAAGACAATTTCGCCGGACAACACCGTATGTGTATTAGGCGATTGTCTCACAGGATACAACGGTTCAACAGTGGTAGGTCCAAGCACTATCCACTACCAGCGAACTCAAAACGAGTTTTGAACTTACCAAGAAAACAGAGAGAATAAACGAATTCGGCTGCTCAAAAGAAACTTGAATTATTTTTCTATATGTGTTGAACATAATATAAGAGAGATTAAATACCCAAACCGAAACACTAAGGTTTTGGGATTAATTCGGGATTATAATTGGAAAATTCGTTTTGATTTAATAAGGAAATAATTTAATTAGATAATATTCTTCAAAGAGATTTATTTCTAATTAAAACTCGATTCTGTATTCTTATTCATCACAATCAAAAACGTTGACTTAGGGAAGTGGCAAAAGGTCAACTGTACTCTTACGGTCCAATTGGAGCGGCATTCGTGTCCGCAGGTCGCGCCCACATACGAGTCGTGCATTCGAAGGTTCGGGGTCCATGATTTTATCATACTCAATTTTTGGCCTCAACATGAGAGATTATCACAAAATTTCGAACAACACTTTTATTTTAATTTTATAAATCTCTTGATTTCGGTTAACTACAGTTGTTGGAATTGTACTCACAATCTCAATGGTATCTCTTCATGTATTATCCCTTAATTTTTTTGTAAGGCTGCTATTAATTGATAAATTCTTAATGGAAAACAATATTGGTGCATCTCCAACAAATCCATTGCAATGAAAACTCTTTCATTAATTGGCTATTTGTATAGTACCTCATGTTATTGAAGATTTTTCTCTAGTTAAGGGACATAAGGATGATGCAAATTACCTCCTAGCATGAGTGGTTAAGCACTTCCCTTCCATATTAGTGGTCAGAGGTTTGAATCCCACTATAAACATTTTAAAAGCATGAGTAAAGAGTTTTCTTTTGATTTTTAGAAGTTGATATCCGGACCATACAATATCTACTGTAATAGCTATGAACTTGTAATACTTCAAAAAAATGAAAAAAAAAAAACAAAAAACAAAACAAAGCAAAGGGGAATAACTAGGGATGACTTCTAGGTAGACACATTAAAAAAACGTGGGCTTATGAAAGGCATCAAGTCCAATCCCATCGGATGCACATTAAAAGGAATGTTATCAGTATTTCATTAATTTTATTAACTAAGAAATCACCGAAAGAAACTGATGTTGGCTAAGGTTTAGTGTTTAAGATGGATGATGGTGGTGCTAATGTCGGAGAAGAGAGATTGAGAAAATATGGCTTTCCATTTTTTATTGAAAGGTAAATTAGTGTTTTGATTCTTAAGTTAACAAGGGATAACATCCGGTTGAATTTTGAGATAAATACAAACTAAAATGAGGATTTTGACCAAAAATGAAACTATGATAGATTTTGAGGAATAATGCAAACTACGAAGGGAATTTTGATTAATTCCCTAAAATTAAAGATGAGTCCAAGCTTATAAAAATGTTTCTTTTGACAGTACGACGATTCAATTTGAAACGTTGTCATGCTTAATTAGTTTTCTTTACTACCACCAAGCAACGGCCTATAAAAATGTTTCTTACTCTTCTTTCTTTCGACATTTACTGGAGTTTTAACAGGCAATTAAAATGCAACCATTGTAATTGGTTTATCATCCATAAAATTTGTCCACCTGTTTTGAGTTTACTGTGTCTTTAGTGTTTTCTTTGACTCTTGCACGTGTTAAATGTGCTGTGTTCTAATAAGAGAGTTAGGTAGGCAGTAAGCTGTAATTTTTCTTTTTTGGAAGTATAAGTTGGCTTTAAATTTCTTGTGTCGTTACTCGATAGTGTTGTATATAACTCTTGCATGTGTTAAATGTGTTATGTTATAATAAGTGGGGACATTCTCAAAATCTCTTCTCTAGTTTACCATATTTCCAGTTTTCCTCCACTTAGTTTCATTAATGGCTAGAATTTCTCCATAGTTTACCATATTTCTCATTATCCCCCTGCCATTTAAAATATCTAAAATGCCCTTTATTGTTAAATATTTTGTTAAAAAAATAAAATAAGGGTAAAAGGGTAAATTGGCAAAAATTAAAATAAATAATATTATTTAACAGATTATTAAAATAAAAAGTTAATATTAAACATAATAAAGTTATATAGTAAACGTACAAAAAAAAAACCCACAAGACTCCCTCTTTCTAAACCTAGAGAATCGTACTCTCTCTAATCATATCTCTCCTTCTTCTCTCCCCTTTTGTCTAATCTCTTGGCCGACGGTGAGAGTCGATCTTCTCCGTTGAGAGTAGATCAACTCTCTCTCTCTCTCTCTCTCTCTCTCTCTCTCTCTCTCTCTCTTCTTCCTACTTGATCCCTCCTCTCTCTTTTCGTCTTCTTTCTCTCATAATCACCGTTGAGATCACCTATCTCCTCCGTTGAGAGGAGATTGGGGCTCGTGATCATGATTTCTTAATCGACAATTTGTGGTGGTGATTCCAGTGCTCATGGGTTTATGGGTATGAGTGTGGGTGATAGGTAGGATTTGAAGGTGTTTGGTCGTTGTGTTTGCTTATTTAAGTCTCGACCCCAAACTTATTTCTGGATATTTTTTCAACATCTATTTTTTTTTTCTTTTATTTTATATAGTATTGTTTTTTTTTTCACATTTGTGTACTCTCAAATTTTTTTATTTGTTTTAGTTGTAATGCTATGTTTGGGGTTGCTCGCATTTGAAAAATAATCATTTTTTTTTTCAAGTTTTGAGTAAATGAGTGTTTGGTAAACTTCCTAAAAACAACTTATTTTACAATTTGTTCCTCCAATAATCAGCTTCTGAGAAGTTGGGTGGGGGTTACTTGTGGAAGCAGAAGCTGTATTTTTTCTTCAGAAATGTCAAAAAATATCCTCACTGTTTTATTAAAAGACAATATTTCTTCTACATTTGATAAATCTAAAAACTAAAAAAAAAATAGATGGTCACTTGTGGTCGTCGCCAAAGTCGAGGTCATTGTCCGAGGAAGCATGTTCCTCCTCCGCTGCCTACCTCCATTTTGAGTTTTGGAGGAGGCAGCCTCCTCCATAAAATCTAAGATTGAGGTTGAGATCCTACGATTCTGTCGAGAAAGTTGTCCGTGCTTTATAAGACCAGAACAATCCACCTCCTTTGTGGATCTGCCCACCTCTAGCAACGACGAAGGCCACACAAAGCAGCGCCCAAAACGGTCCTCGTGAAAATAAAGGACTCGGTTGAGAAAACAGAGGGCGATGACAGTTGACAGAGACGGGATGAACGATGGGCCTATGTGAGGTTGAACGAGCAGCGGTTAGGTGTGGGCCAGCGACGGTGATGGGTAGGGTTTCAAGAAAACCGGGTCGAAGTCACAGGTCGGGTTTGTTTTGAGCCTCTGGTCAGGTTGGTTTTGGGTGTCTGGTATGCAACAATGTTAGTAAAAACACATTAAAATGATTATTAATGATTATTATACCTATTGATTATTTATCTTATTAAAATGATGTTTATTTTTGTCATTTCTTCGAATACATTTTTCACATTTTCAAAAGCAAAGCAATTTTAAACTTTAATTTACCAAACATCTATCCATTTTTTTGTTGAGCTGATTATTTCTAAAGTTAAGCTATACGCCGATTATTTTTTAAGCAAAGTAATCCCAATTATAGTCTAAGATCTATTTACTCTCTATTCGGATTTCCCCATACAGTTTTCTCACTCTTCTTGCTTCCCAACATCTACCCACTTATGTCTCTCATTCCAAACTTTAACTCACGTGTTTGTGTCTGTGGGGTATTTTTGGTACAAACATACTTTTGATGTCATTAAAACTAGAGAGCTTCTTTTAACCACTTTTTTTATTTACATTTCTTTTCTAAATATGTCTGATTCTAAAAATTAAAAAAAAAAAAAAAAAAAATCTAAAGACACCTCCTTTTGTATCAAAATTATTCATATCTTTTAACACCCATATTCTAAAGATACCTCATTTTTTAAAATAAAACTTCTAAAGATACTTCATTTTATTTTAATATTATCCATTATTATTTTTGAATTTTAATTTTAATTTTAGGATATAGTTAAAAAAAATCTAGTAATTTTAATCACTTAAAAAAAATAAGATAACTTATGAATGCATTACTATTTTTCTGTTCCTATCGAAGATAGAAATCTCAATTGAGTAACTTACGAATCCAACACTCTTAAATTAAGGATCCTAATAAATTAAACTATATTTTTTATATGACACTCTACATAAACTCCAAACTAGTTTCATAGATGCTCTATGAAAGTAGTTTTCACACTAAAACACATCTGTTTTGATATTTTAATGATACAAAATAGATAACAAATCTATAACATGCATGTAACTTTAATATTATATTGCTCAACGTTTTTAAGAGTGTGTGGGTAGAAAAATTAAGTAGCTTCATCTTCATCTTATTCAATACGACTCGAGGCAGCCCTCCTTTTTATATATATATTATAAATAAAATGAAATTACAAAATGAATAAATAAGAGATGAGAGAGGTCGAGAGAGAACAGAGAAAGAGAGGAGAGAATTTTTTAATAGGTTTATTCTGTAAACCCTTTTTTATTGTTATTTACAAACATTTCTTGTTATTTACAAACATTTACTATTGAGGTATGTTTTGATATCTTATGAATATAAATATATCTAAATTTACTCCCTTGATATTGCTCATTTAGGAGCAAGTATATCATTGATAAAATATCATTTACAATCTCATTATACATGATATTAGAATCTTAAATCCTTTTATGATACTAGCATCATCTTACTAGATGTGTAGATCTTTTTTCTCAAATAAATGATATGTTAGGATCTTATATCCCTTTTATGATACTCACCGCATCCAGTTGGATGTGTATAAAATAGATAAAATATTATTTCTAATTTCATTATTCGTTAGGATTTTAAATTTCTTTTTTAATACTCACATTATCCTGTTGGATGTATATGAAATTGATAAAATATTGTTTCCAATTTCATTATATATTAGGATTTTTTTTTTATGATATTCACAACATCCTGTTGGATGTGTATGAATTAGATAAAATATTGTTTCCAATTTCATTATACATTGGGATCTTAAATCCTATTTACGATAATCACAACATCCTTCCCTTAATATTGCTATTCATGAGCATCAAACACGTATATAACACTGGATCCAGAATTTCAGGTTCTCATTGGTTGTCAAAACCGTATCGTATGGCATGTATACAACACTGAATCTAGAACTCCATGTACTCATCGGTTTTCAAAACCATGTCCACTTAAATATCATAAATCCATAGACTTTAAGTTCTGGTGATAGTCGGTCTAGCCGATCTCATATATTGCGTATAAATAAATAATATGAATATTTAAAGAACATAATAATTAAATCAATTTATCTGAAGACACAACGTAAGTCAGTCTGGAGACATAGCATAAGCCGGTCTGTAGACACAGCATAAGTCGGTACCGAGACACAGTATAAGACAGTCTCATATATTGCATAAAAATAAATATTGAATATTTAAATAATTTATTTAGAGACACAACATAAGCTAGACCCCGAGACAAAGCATAAACCAGTCTCATATATTGTATAAAAATAAATACTGAATATTTAAACAATTTATCTGAAGACACGACATAGATAAATAAACAAATAAATCCATATATATATATATATATATATGTTCCATTGATGACATAAGTCATATAATATACGAAAATGTATAAAGATCTAGAATATTAGGATATAAGTAAATCACCCATTAGGAGTTCTCTCTACTTATATACAATCGTTCTGATAACGTGTTATAAATAAAATGAATGAACGAGAGATGAGAGAGATTGAAAGAGAATAGAGAAAGAGAGGAGAGAACTTTTTTGATTTATCATCTTCGGATTTTTATATAAAAAATGGATCATATATATATATATATAGAGAGAGAGAGAGAGAGGGTCACAAAATGACAACTTGACAACTTATCCATTACATTATTTCCTTAAGCATTAAGCAATGCATATCAATCCAGGTCTGCAATCCATAAAGCAAGAGAGAGATATTACACGTGTAATGCTAGGGATTGATATGCTTTGTTTAATGTTTAAGGAAATGATGCAATTAATGATGTAATGGGCAAGTGGTCAAGTAGTCATTTTGTAAAAATCCGATGACGATAAATCAAAAAAGTTCTCTCCTCTTTTTCTCTGGTCTCACTCGATCTCTTTCATCTCTCATTTATTCATTTTGTTATTTCATTATATATATATAACATTCTGTGGTGAATTAATGGTTCCATACTTCTATATGCATTATTAAAATTTGATATTGTTCTATTCATGCATTTAAGTTGTTTTATATAAAACTAGCCGGAGAAGCCGTTACCAGTAAGGTGGGTGCAAATTTGGCACATTTAGTAATGTATTGAAATTAAACTTTATATAACAATTAACTTGCATATTTTAGCCTTACACAATTTGACATGAAAAAAATTCCAATTGGCTCTAATTATATCATAAACTTCAATCTTCTTGCATTTATTTCACATTCATATACTATTATTGTCCAATGTAGAATCTCGCACAACTAATATTCGCGAAATATTTTCTTAACTATTACATATAGGTCTTCAAATTAATGAACATGCATGCTTGTTTGCACATATATCTATTGATTTGGGATCCACATTTTTTTTTTAAAGCTTTCGTTATTGATAGGATTCGAGCCGGTAACCTATAATTCATTTATACAAACCCCAAACTCGTTCATCTACCAACTGAACTACGTCGATGTGACTTTGCACATAATATTCAAAACAGAACCTTCCTCGAATTCTTTATTTCCTACATCATTTCAGTTGCATTATCTCTACCAATAACATAATTAAACATGAAAATGAAGAGATTTTGCATTGCATAAATAGCCTAATTGTTCATTAGCTAGAGAGGATAGTAATGAATAAATCTATCGAACATTTGATAACATTCCCTTCGCTTGTACTCTTGTGGCGAGTGACCAGCTCCCTGCACAAACATTTAAAAACAACGGTCATTAAAATTTCTATATAAAAAAAACTCATTAAATTTGCAGAACCCATTCATTCGGTCTGACAATTGACAATTGACAATGTATTAGGTTCGAGTTATCAGGAACACAGTTTATTAATGTAATAGTTTTCGTGTATCTAATCACTTGCCTTTACAGTTGCGTATGTCAAACGATATCCATGTTCTGAATACTTTATTGTGTATCTGCATATATAACACAAGCAATCAGCAATATTTTCAGACACTATCTAGCTAATAGATGCATTGAAAAGAATTTGGTGGGCAGATTTACATACCCAGCAGTTTGTCCATCAACCAGCCATGGTCGCCAGTCATTAATGATTGTCAGATTGAGCTCCTTTATCCATTCTTGCGTTCCAACATTTGGAATTGTAAAATCATGATCACCACTAGTGTGTGAACAGAGGAGGAAAAAACAGAACAAAATTCTATAATTAAATACGAGGGATCAAATTCATGATCCGAAGAATAATGGAGATGGTTGAGAAATTACTTGTATACTAGAGCTTGCAATCCCTTGGTAGTGAAGTTTCGATGATAATCGAGAACAGTGGTGACATCGTACGTGTAATCCAAAGACTTGTTGCATCTCTTCCAGTCTCGTATGGTTCCCTGATTGTCACAATTAAAATGTAGTACTTGTGTGAGGTTGGTTATAGCTAGTGATCATCAGTCATCACATTTTCTTTATTTCTCAGGAATCTAGCTAATGCATACCTTGGTGACATTTAGAGCATCTTGCACACTTTCATCATTTGCCCAGACGTAAGATAGTGAATAATTGAAGTTCTGCAAATGAAGATTAATTAAAAAAAATAAAAAAAATTCACAGATATGAATAGATGATTAAGAGATCAAGAAACAGAGAAAGCACAAATTTTCAATTACATGGCACCAAAAGTCAGGTGAAAGGATCATAAAATCTTCTGAATTCTCTTCAAGTGATCTTCGAGCCAACGGTTCTGGTTCTGGGGATGCCCAAGTGCATTTAGGCTCCAGAATATCATTTTTGTTTATGTCTTTTGTGCACTATACAGACAGAAATTAAAATCAGTAGACAGTCTCTAAAGCTTCCAAATCTTTGCAAATTAATAGAAATATATACACAATTATACGTCAATAATAATCTCTCACACCTTGTTGATCAGCTTAAGATTCTCATAGCAGGCTGAATCGGCTTTGGTTACACCATAGTAATTTGCTCCACAACTTTCTTTAGTTGCCTGACCAAAACCAAAAGTTACCCAAAATTGATCATTCAAATATACACCAACTAAAAAAAAAGAAAAAAAAGAAAGAAACAGTGAAGAAATTGAATTACCCTGTAAAGTTCATCAGACACAAGACCAATCCGGTGAGCAAATACAGTCTTTGAGTTCTCATTAATCTGTCCATCAATTCTTGGACATCCCAGAATGTAACCCTGAAACCATATCAACCAACGTACGTTTCACATTCAAACTATAAATCTTTGTTTTCCATGCATGTTAATTAAATTCTTTGATAGATCGATCATGTACCTTGAGATTCAATATTGGCCAGTTTCCATCACCATTACCTGAAAGTTGATTATATTCAGAAAAATAAAAATAAAAACAAACATTTCAGGTTTCAGACCAAAAAAAAACAGACTAGTAAATTACCATCTAATATATGTTGAACCAAGATTGTGGCAGATATGCCTGAATAGGAATCAGCTCCGACAAATAATTGAACTTTGAGATATTGTGGGTGATCCACCAACCACTGCATATGTAGTAATTAACCATAGGTCAGAATATTAATAATATATATATAATATCATTTTGTAATTAATTGTCCGTACGGTCATTCATGAGTAATTAAATACACTTACCAGCTTCAAGAAATAATAGACCTGTAGTGCAGTTAATGTGTCTGAAGTAGCATAACCATCTGAATTTGTTGCATAGGAAAAACCAGTACCAACTGGTGCGTCCACAAATAAAATGCTAGCTGTCTGAAAGTGTATATATATATAGTACAATACAAGTAATTAATTAAAGAAAATTTAGATACAATTTGAGAGTGACACACTAATTGTCCACTTATTTATAAATTAATTATTATATTACCTTTGTCCATGAATATGGATAATACTCCAACTGGGGTGTGCCTCCTTCATATGCTGTGATATTGAAAGCTAATGGACCTACAAATGGTTAAAAACAAACATCCATAATTTGATTTCTAACTTATTTTAGTAAATATTGTAATCAATCATAAATCAAGAATTAAATTACATTTCCCTTGTTAGGATTCCGGATTTCTAAACTAGTAAAACGTATATGAATAAGGCTGAGAGATATAGTACCAATTTCGTAAATTAGACCATTGAGTGCAGAACAGCCAGGACCTCCACTATACCAAAGCAGCAGAGGATCTTCTTTAGGGTTCCCTTCAGATTCTATAAAGTAGTAAAACAGCTCTGATTTGTTCACACCCACATACCTAAAATAGAAAGAAAAAAAAAACCATTCCAAAACAAGAAAATCAAATTTCGAAAAACAAAATCATATACTACATTATAATATAATACAAAAAATGAATTTCACATCATATATACATAGTAGTAGATACGTACCCAGTTTCAAGTGTGAAGGGAAGTTCACCGTCGAAGCCAGGTAGAGTCTTGACTATGGTGCCGGAAAAAACAGCATTTGCAGAGAAAACTAGCACAAGAAGGAGACGCAAGCACCCCCAATTTGAAACATCACAGGAAATGTTCAACATTGTTTCGATGGGAAATTTTACATGTGCGTGCAAGCTAGCTAGCTAGCTGAATATAATGTTTATTAGTGAAGAAAGGATTGCTTTTTATGTTAATATTATTGTTGATATCAAAAAGTCCAAATATAATATGTTGGTATATGTAGAAGTGAAGACTGCGAAATGTTGGTTGAATAGATATAAAATTATAAATAATTGGATTTGAAATGCAGTTAAATATGTTGGTGGG
Source organism: Dipteronia dyeriana (assembly GCA_032871835.1). Taxonomy (NCBI): domain Eukaryota; kingdom Viridiplantae; phylum Streptophyta; class Magnoliopsida; order Sapindales; family Sapindaceae; genus Dipteronia; species Dipteronia dyeriana. Next base: position 88,809,149 of record CM065295.1, on the reverse strand, counting down.
AGCACTGCAGTCCCATATCAAACTTTCAAAATTCCAAGCCATATTATTATCAATAGGACCTGCATTATTTGGACATGTGCAAATTTAAAAATGTATAGTACTTTACATGTGACATAAAAATTAATTTAGATATGATTGTAGATTTTGTAGTCCACCTGAGATATGGGAAAAAATCTTCAATGCACCGGGTGTATTGCTAAGTAGTGCATCCTACAATTGAAAAATAGACATATGACAGGAAATAAGTGTCACATTTATATCACATGCGATTTTTGTTCCACATATATGTTTTTCAATGGTTGGATGCACCACTCAACGATACACACGGTGCAGTGAAGATTTTATACTGATATGGACATGTCATCGGTTGGTTAGCTGCTACTTGGCTAGTATAAGAAAGTATGGTGACAACTGCCAAAGTCCATTCAAGTCCAAAAAATAAAAGTTATTATTTTTTTTTTTGACCATCGGTCTGTTTGTGAACGACCAGATGAATATCGTTTGGTTATGGTGCGAATCCCACACTTATATAATTGAGATAATAAATTTGAATCATATTATATATATGACAGGTACTATTAACATTTTTCTATTGAACTAATAATACTTCGTATTTTAAATTTGTTTAATATTTTATTTATATTATTTATCAGAACTACTAAATTAAATATAAATTCAATAATTACTCTTTTACGATTAGAAGTTAAATTCTAATAAATAAATAAAACCATACAGCCACAAACAATATGTTTACTTGATTTTTTTTTTTTTATGTTTTAAACCCTATTTTTATCTATATTACATACAACTCTTATTATTAGAGGAATAGATAACGATATCATACATCTCCACTGTAATCCTCATTGAAAAATAGGTTTGAAGTTTTTTTTTTTTTTGCAATTATTTTTCTTTTCATTGTCATTAAGGTTTTACTTTTCCTCTAATGTATACAATATCAAATTATTGATTTGGTCTTATTGAAGATTTTTTTTTCTCTTCCTAATATGGTAAAACGAATGACGGATTTTTTTTTTAAAAAAATAAAACACAAAAAAACGAAACAAAAGCAATTAAGGGGTGCTGGAGCCAGGAAGTGAGAAAAGGAAACGGTAAATTGTAAAAAGCCCCCAAGTTAAGACTTAATTGCACGTATAAGCAAGTTTTGCTTAAAACTGCAAGTAAATCACCTACCGGCTACCGCTAGTGGTATTCCAATAGAAATCAACGGCTTATGGGCAAAAGGATACTTGAGGTAGGGATATGAGCTTGAGACGGGTCAAGTAGTATTTGGCTAGTTGGATGGATACCTTTAAGGCACATATTCTATTTAAATTTGAATTCTCTACTGATCTGAATTTTTTCTTTTCCTAACCTTATTTAATCTTATGACACATAAGTATTACAATGAATATGTGATTAAGATGTGATTGGTTGTTAACTGGTTTCCATAACCATTTTATCAACAACCAATCATATACTTTAAAAATATAAAATCAGTAGAAGATCCAAATCCATTATATTTTACTACATGTCACAACACCCAATATTTTTCTAAAGTAGTAAACATGATATAAATTATATTTACTTTTCGGACCTTGTATATTTATTTATTTATATATATATATTAAAAGGAGCCCAATATCTAATATAAAATCTACATAGTATAAATGCAATTACGAAAGTCCAAATCAAATTTAGAACCGCTAGATCGAACCGGACCGAACTGAACCAATCAAAGTTAGTTTGGTATGGTCCCAAAATAGGATTGGTCCAAATTGATCCTATTTTTTACCGGACTGAATTTTTTGGTTTGATATGGTTATAGACGAAACCATTTGTATAACTTAGAACGAGTTTAAAATATTACCGAACACAGTATCTTCCTATGGACCTATACAAATTTAATATGATACGGTGTGATATTGTTTACATTTGGTTAATCATCATAGGGCACAGGGTAAACCTCGTTAGTTTTTAATGATAGAACAAAGAGCTGGTACCAACAATAGATATATGATCACATGAATTGCCTACGAGGGTCAGAGATTAATTAATTGATCTGATACCCAACTCATCATTCATGATTCATGAATACAACTATTAAAGCTCAACTGAAACAATACAGGATTCCATTACAAGGTCCAACTGACTTTAGAATTATTGCTCACAATTCATAAAAACTTCTAGAGAGGATAGTAATGGATCCATCTATGAAACATGGTGTAACATTCTGTGCGTTTGTATTCTTGAGGTGAGTGACCCGCTCCCTACACAAACACCAAAATTAAATTTCAATTTCTTTTGAAGATCAATAATAACACACACATATATATCAACCACCAATTATAAATGAATTCGAAATTGGTGGATGTCTCAACCTTTGTAGTAAAAAATAAATGGATCTTTGAATGTTGTAGTCACAAAATTTATGTTAATATAGAGATTTTTCCTCACCTTTATTGTTGCATATGTCAGACGGTATCCGCTGTTCGTATACTTTGTTGTATATCTACAAATTACGAACCAGTATAACTATAAAAATTGAAATAAAAGACGATAACAGGAATCAACAAGGCATATGATTCGCAATATTATGAAAATTTGTTTTCAATATTTTAGTAGAACTGTATCAAGAACATATTTTCACAACTCAAAATTATATAAAAGTTTTTTAATAAAACAGAGTTAAATGCCCCTGGAAAATTATCAAAGTACGTAAACATACCCAGCAACTTGACCTTTAATAAACCATGGTCGCCAAGCAATGTCGACTGTGAGATCGAGGGAGCTTATCCATTCTTCGATACCATTATGCGGCATGACCATGTCATGATCACCACTACGAAAGAAATACAATTGTGATTAGATTTAGATCCAAGCTGTGTATGGAAGCAAATTGCAACTGTGTATTGATTCTGGTATATCATTTACTGTTTCCTTGGTTACTTTAATGTTTTGTAAATTTCAATCCAAGGGAATGTGAGAAATCACCTGTAAACGATAACTTGCAAGCCTGTGTTGGTGAGATTTTTATGTTGGGGAACAACAGTATTCATATCTACTGTGTATGCCAAACTAATATTGCACCGATGAAACTCTCTTATCGTTCCCTGCCATCATAATAAAAGGTCAGTAATCTCTGCTAATTTTAAATTTCATCTAAAGGTGTGTTTATGAGTTTATTGTAGAAAAGATTTTTGAGTACTGAAAGTGTTTTGTGCAAAAGGAAATTTTCTAAAACGCTACATTAACCTATTCCAATTGCTTTCTTGTTTATCTAAAGAACACTTCTTTAAAACAGTTGTATATCAATTGTGAAATAACTTGGACAAAAAAGCTTTCAGAAGTTTAAAAACACGTTTTTGGATACTAAAAGCACTCCCAAATGCACTAGAAGTTTCAAAACTATAAACCAAAACCTACCTGTCGAATGCCAAGTGCTTCTTGGACAATTTTATAATTTGCCCATACACCAGAGAGTACATATGGAAAGTTCTGCCAATAAAAGAAATGCAAACAATTAACTTTTAAAAAGGTTTATTAGAGTCGAAAATGATTTCATCGAGCAGACAAACACATTAGTGCAAATGTAAAGAGGGTGAGAGAGAGAGAGAGAGGTATACATGACAATATAAGTCTCCAACTCTATGGGGTTGCAGTAAGAAATTTCCTGCATTTCCGCTGAGATATCTTCTATTCTTTACTTCTTTAGCTTCCGGAGATAAGAGAGCACAATTGGCATCCAGAATATTTTGAGGACTTATCAATTCAATGCACTACAAAATCAAACAATTAGTCTCTACTCAATCTTGATGCTCCTAAAACTTGTAGCAGACATTAATGTTAATATATAAAAACATTTAAGATTCATCAAACCTCGGTTATTGCATCAAGAGACTCTACACATTCAGTATTTGTTGCATTCACATCAGCATAAGTCCCATTGCAGCTCTGTTTTGCTGACTGGAAAAAATGCAAAACCACGAACTATTAGTCATGCTAGTGCCTTTTCTATAATAACATTGCACATGGATCATGTTGAACTTAATTAACAGATGGATTTGTCACATGTATTTCATGAATGGACCCATTTTTTCTCAGGATTCAAATTTCAAACACAAGATCTCTTGGTCAAATGGGCTTTTAATTACCTCATACATTTCATCTGATATAAGCGCCAAGTTGTGAGCAAAGGGTATTTTTGCATTGGTTTCAACGATTGTATCTGTGTGTGGACATCCTAGTGACAGTCCCTGTAATCAAGATCAACTTCATCAACATTACATACACTGTAATGAACAATAATAAATTAAATAAAGGAATTACGATCACAAACAAACTGAAAGTCATGTGAGAATTAAAGTCTGTACTTTCAAATTCACATTTGGCTCAAGTCCAGCTGTATTGCCTGCAAGTCCAGAAACAGAGAAATACTTATCAGAATTTTTAGGCAGAATCTAAATATTGATACTAAACACTGTCATTAGATGATTTTTGAACATTAATCACCTTCTATTACATCAAGGGCGATAATGGGAACATTTATTCCTGCATATGAATCGCTACCAATGTAGACTGGATTTGTCTGGAAATCTGGATGATCTCTCAACCACTGGATTACAGTGCAGATAATAAGTACATAAACAAACAAGAAATAGGCCTTCTTTAACATGTACCTTTTGCGACAATATATATATATATATATATTAAATTGAATTCAACCAAGGTTCTGTCTTTGTCATAGATAACTAATTGCATAAAATGATTCATTTAGTTATCATAATCTGTTCCCTCACATTTCTTAGAAAAGCATGAGCTTGTGCTGATGCTTTAATGTCGGTTGTGTTCCAAGCATCCGTGGTGTTTGCATAAGAGAAACCAGCTCCAATTGGGAAATCCAAAAATATAATGTTGGCAGTCTGCAAAAACCAGAGCCACCAGTTAGAATGAAAACAGGGCAAAAACATTGTTAAATAAAACAAACATTCTATTTTGTGAAAAATACAAAAAGCGTTGGCAGTGTAATATTTTGTGCTACCTTCGACCACGCAGATGGTTCATATAGCAAAGTTGGCAAGCCTCCGGTGTAATTAGCCACGGAGAATTTTAACGGGCCTGTGAAGAAACATAGAGACATTATCAATCTAAGAATATATATATGAAACACAGGATGATAATAGACCTCTAGAGGACTTTCAAAGGTAGTAGAGTAGTACCACGCTATTGGGTCAAGCAAGACATGAACTTTACGGCAGTTTAATTTTTGATTCGACAAATGTATGACAACTCTGATTGTCATTTCATCAAACAGTTTGTATGCATATAACATATTGCTCTCAAGTCTCAAACCCAATCACACACACACTCAAATCCCATATTAATAGTAAAATTTAAAAAATATCATCATTTCATACCTCTAAAAATGCATTAAACTAACAAAAAAATGTTAAAAATTATGATTAACTCTAGCTCAGTGCCTCAGTCAGATAAATGTATTGTTGAAAAATAAAAATCGAGAAGCGGCACTATTCCCTTTAGTTTATCAGGTAAAAAAAGTTAAACATATATAGGTAATAGATTTTAATCTAACTATTGCATTATTACGAATTATATAATTAAAGGATTATGTTAAACATATAGACGTAAAGCGCCGCAAGTGTCAGCATATATGGTATAGTTTTTTTGTCCTTTTTTAAGGAAGCAAATGGTAGTGTTGATCTAATATATCAAATTAATTTTTGACATGTGAGTAAATATAAAAAACTAAAGCAATTTACCTTTTAATTTTGGATAAATAGTATAAACATTTCATGACATTAGGCATGATTGCATGTTTGCATGTGTGCGCAACTTTTATTCATAATTGCAGAAGTAATATTAAAAGCTTTGACCCTTAATGACCGGGGATGTTTGTATAATTATGAACAAAAGTTGCAATTATACTTAATATTAGGGGTTTCTGTGCAACTTTCCCACAATTAAATTAGTTTTTTGTGTCTTGATAAGTTGATATCGGAGTATATTAGTTGAAAAAAAAAAACATATTGATTATTTGAAAGATAAGAAAATAAGAATGGTAAAGAGTAAAGACTAACCAATCTGGTAAAAGAATCCATTCAAACCAGAACAGCCGGGCCCTCCGTTTAGATAAAGGAAAAGAGGGTCAGCAGCGGGGTTGTTTTCTGACTCCACAAAGTAGTAGAAGAACTCAATTTCACCCACACTTGTATATCTGTTCATATATTATTTATTTAAAGCTCAACGTTAATATTAAACTGAAATTATTACATTAAAAGATAAATAAACATGTTCAAGAGACCTCCGAACCACAATGTTCGTTCAAATTGAGTGCCGGCACGCATGCATCATACCCGGTTTCAAGTGTAAACGGCAATTCACCATCGAATCCGGGAAGAGTCTTGACTGTAGTGGCTGAGAAAACAGCATTTGCCGAGAAAACTAGTAGAACAAACAGACGCAAATGAAGACTAATTATGGAACTGGACAACATTTTTCGAAGTGGTGAAAATAATTAAAAAGAAAAAAAGAAAAAGAAAAAGAAAAATAGTGCAAGCTAGAAGGCGATGTTTGATAATGAATTAGAGGATTATATATAAATATATATATTACAGTATTATTTTTGAAATGAAGATGCAAGTCATCAGGACAGACAGCTGACGAATTGTTGGTGGAATGGAAATCGGCTTTGAACAACTGTTGGTAGACCCAAATAAGTATCTTGTGTCTGGGAATGCTAGGCAGGTTCACTTTTCAAAGTAATCCAATGTTGTCTCATCTTTACTCACAATTCAAATCAACACGTGTGTAAAACGAAGGTAGTAAGATAGTAAAGCTAGTGAGATCTAGCAAGCTGTAACTAACAACATATCAAACATATATGTAACTGCCTTTCTTTCGGGAACTGAAAACTAGAGCTAACAAAACAGTTTCTTTTTAAATATAAAGTCTTATACAACAGAGAATCACGATAGAGGTGACCGCAGTTCTGTTCGAACCAACGGTTCGGTTTGAACCGAAACTACTATTATTAGAACCAAACTAAAACTTGAACCCGGTTCTATTATTTAAATAATATTTATTTTATTTTTTTATATAAAAAAAAAGTTTGGTGCAATCATTTTTTTTTTCATTAACCCTTTTCCTAATTTCCTGTAGGGCAATTTCATTAAAACCCTGACATATTTACTAAATGTTACATTTGTAAAGGTCTTTGTCATATTCCTAACTTTAATAATTTATTTTTTCCAAAATACATTGCTTTAATACTGTTGTTAATCAAAGATAACACATGTAAGGTTATTTTAGTCTTTACAGCACTAAAAATAATAACTGCAATTAATTGAACTTTTAAAACTTCTGGCAAAACAAAATTAAAATTTTAAAAAACTTTCAACTTTATCTCTCCATCTTCAATCAACCGCCTCCCTCTCCATCTTCAATCAATTACCATTGATTAAATTTTTTTAAATGGTTTCAATCCTATCTCTTTATCTTTAATAAACCACCCCAGTCTCATCTTCAATCGCCTGCTTCATCTTTCGTGTTAGATAAAATGTGAGGTATGGATTTCCGGTACAAAGTTCCCAAAAAAATTTGATTGAATGGTTTTTCGTTTGACATGAATTCTAGACCCGAGCTTCACCCCCATCTATCGTGCGAACCAGGACCGGCATGCCCCAATCCATATCGAGCCGTCGTGAACCAGCTTGAACCTCCCCTCATCTCTCCGGTGACTGGACCCAGACCCACCTCTCCATTTCGCCACCAGTAAAGCCCCACCCCTCACCTATCGCATGATCCATAACTGACGAGACCCATTCCTCATTGTGCCGCCGTGAACCTGTTCGACCCATCATCTCGCGCGCCGATTAGACCCAGACCCACCCCCACGCCTCACGAACCAGAGCACCTGAACCCACCCTTTATCTCGGAACCGAAACCACCCAAACCCACCTCCATTTTTTTTTCGAAAGGTTGAAACTGTTTCAGAGATTTTCCAAACACTGGTCGAAAACTGTTTCCGTTTTTTGAAACATTTTGACCTCCAATTTTTTGAGCAAATTAAAAAGTTTCAAACCGTTTCTGAAACTGGACCTGGACAGGCAATTTGAGCGATCTTACCTCTCCACCCACCCAGTTTTTAAATTTTAATTTTAAGTTTAATATAATTTCGTTTAATTAATTTTTTAGATAACAAATTAATATAAAAAAATAATATTTTACATTATCTATTTTTTCTGTTATCTGTAATTATTTTATTTTTTATTTTGTTGTTTAAATCATTTTAATATTAAATTTTGGAAAGTATGTGAAATGAATTACGAAATTATAAAAAAATATATAAAAAAAACACTACATAATAACGATATTTTGTACATTTTATTTAAATGTAAAGGTGTAAAAACAAAAACAATCAAAGGCAAAACTGCCCTTTCAAGCAAGATTAAATAATAAAAAGGGCAGAGTGGAACTTTTCATATATTTTGTTATAGATGACTATGGATTATTTGGTCAAAGGAATGAAGTGATGTATTTAAAAAAAAATAAGAGACTAAAGTTATAAATATGACAAATACCTTTAAAAAGGTAATAGTTTATAAAAAAATTAGGATTTGAATGAAATTATCTGTTCCTTATAAATACCCACCCCTGTTTAGAGAGGATCCCCGGTTTGGACCAGTTTCGATTTTTGGTTCCGAATCGCTGGTTCCGATTCCGATTTACCCCGTTCCAGTCCGGTGCAATCGGTTTTGACGGTTCGGTAATTATTTTAAAAAAAAAAATTATACATTGACAACTTTTTTTTGGTAAATATCATTTCAGTCTCAATGGTTTATTATATTATCCATTTCAGTCATCGTCATTTTAGTATTGACCCGTTTAATTTTTCTGTAACATTTTTCGTTAAAATCCGACCACCTGACTTGATCAGATGGTCAAATGACCGTTATACCCCTTAAAATGTCTGATGGGCTTGTAAGGACAATTTTGCCCCCACCTAACCTTATGATGTTCACCACTACCACCACCTACACACCAATTCATCACCACCACCAAACACACCCAATCCAATGGAGACCCAGTCTGGATCAATACTAGATACATGTGTAAAAAAGAAAAAGAAAAACAAAAAAAAAATCAACCTAAAATTAAAAATAATAATAATAATTCGAACAGACCCAACATCAAAATAACAAAAAAATTGGAGATTCTAACAGACCCAACACCCAACACCAGACTTCGTCAAAATTCATCCCCAAACAAGAAAAATTCATCCCAACCACTTGCTTAATTCCTAAAATCAAATACAAATACAAACACAAACCCTAAAATAAACCACAATCACCTGGGTTCGAACCAACAAACCAACCCAATCCCACATCCAAACGACCACCAACCAGTCCACCCCCCACCTGAAATCACCATCATCGATTTCGCACAGCGACGCCTGCACCCATACCTAAATAGAACCAACTCACCACATTATTCACCTTCTCAACAACCAAACACAACTCTAAACCAACATCCAAACATTTCAAAGAACATATTTAAAAAAAATGGAAAAAAATAATAATAATATGCCTAACAGCTCCATGACAAATCAAGGCTCCATCTCCAAGAGACTTGATCCAGATAGACCAGAGAGAACGAGAAGAGAGGACTTGTGGTGGTGTGATTCGCGACGACGGCAATTTGATTTCTAGGTGTGCTTGTGATTTGGTGCGATGATGTTGGCCGTTCTTGGGTGTTGGGTGTTGGGTCGCTTCTGGTCGACTGAGACTAATTTCGTGGAGGGGTTTAAATCGAACCCATATCCGATTCGAACCCGGCTGTATGTGAGAGAAAGAAATGGTGGTTTGGTGGTGGTGTGTGCGTGAGAGTGAGACAGATGGTGGTGGTGTGTGCGTGACAGAGATTGTAATTTTTTTTCTTGGTTTGTGAATATAGTGTGAAGGTAGTGAGAGGCGGTGAGAGGTGATGGTGTTTATGGGCGGTGAGAGGTGTTGACCAATGGTAAGAGGTGTTGGTGATTGGGATGAGTTTTGATTAGTTAAATTAGTTTTATTTTTCAACTTGATTAGTTTTATTTTTTAAATTTAATTAATTATAAATTTAATTAATCTTATTTTTAAATTTAATTAGTTTTATATTTTTTTTTTCATTTTTTATTTAATTAATTTCAAAACTACCATTATGCCCTTTCATCAGACCGGCTTCTTAAAACTCTAATGTTGAATTACCGTCTTACCCTCGTTGACCTGACATGATTCTAAAAAACCTTAACGGAATTGGACAGTAGGGACCAAATATGGATTAAATGAAACGACAGAGACCTGCATGGTCAACACTGAAACGATAAGGATCAAAATTGATAATATGGTAAACCATAGGGATGAAAATGATATATACCTTTTTTTATTATTATACATGTAAAACACTCACCTAGAGGTGTCCACGGTTCGGTTTCGGTTTCGGTTTGGGTTTGAAACCTTCGGTTTCGGTTTAGGTTTCGGTTCCGTGGAGAGGGGAAACCGTAACCAAAACCGTCATACACTATTTGGGTTCGGTTTTGTAACCGACGGTTTGGGCGGTTTTGGACGGTTTTGGGCGGTTTTTATGTGTTTTTTTTAAATAAAATCGGAAGTTTTTGGTCGGTTTTTTGGGAGACTAACCCGTAACCGAACCGGCTCGTAATCAGTTTCCAACCGGTTTCGTAACTGTTGGTTTCGGTTACTGTTACAGTTTTTTTTGGACGATTTCGGATCGGTTTTGAACGGTTTAACCGAACCGTAGACACCTCTACACTCACCCAACCCAGATCAGGAACAGTTTCTTCTCCGCTCACCAGACCACCACACCAACACCCAAACATTTTCTTCTCCTCTCAACCATATTCAAATTGGAAATCAAACAAAGATCGAGATCGTTTCCGGTTGTTGTGCTTGGGCCTTTCTATTGTCGTTTCTGGTTGATTGGTGTGCTCTAATTTTGGGTGAGCTTCAACTTCTTCCTCATTTTATCTCTCTCGATCGATGAGGGTGGTGGTCGATGCCTCGATGGTGATCGGTGGATGTGTGTGATTGAGTTTAGTGTTGTGCTTAGAGTTTCTAATTGGATTTAGTTGTTGTTTTAGGTGGTTGAAGTTAATGTTGTTACTCTGTTTTACAAGTTAGCTAGGAATTATCTGGAGAATTTGAAGAACAGAGAAGAAGTTTAGAATAGAATGGAGAGGAGAGAGATTAGATCAAATCGAGAGAAGGGAGAAAATGAAGTGAGAGAAAATTGTAATGAGAATTAAATCGGGTGAAATAGGCTCACAAGAGATTTCATCTCATTGAACTACTAAGGGGCCGTTTGGTATGGGGCAATCAAAATAATGTGATTCCTGGAAAAGTGAAACCCAGTAATGTGATTACTGGGAAAGTTGTATGTATGTGTTTGGTCATGTATGAGAATATTATATCGGATTCCTGGGAATATTAAGTAATAGTGTTTGGTTGTACATGGGAATTTGTTTTTTATTTTTTTATTAAAAACTAAAAAAAATTAAAAAATTAAAATTAAAATCGTTATATATACTTACAAAAATTACCCATATCCATTTCTCATTTTTTTTTTCCTTTCCTCTCTCTCTCTCTCTCTCTCTCTCCAGATCACCGTCGTGTTTGCCTCCATCCCGTTGTCTTCTTCAGCCAAGCTCGTCGTCGTCGTCGCCATCTTCTTCAGCCAAGCCCGTCGTCGTCGAAGCCCGCTGTCGTCGTCTTTGAAGCCCACTGCCGTCGTAGTCTTCGAAGCCCGTTGTCGTCTTCGTCGTAGTCGTCGCTGGCGTCGTCGTCGTCGAAGATCGCCGCTGCCGTCGTCCTCATCGAAGCTCGCCGCTGACGCCCTCATCATCTGAAACCCAAGATTTTTCCTTTCTGCAATTTATTTTTTCCTTTTTGTGTTGGTGATGATGTTTGAGATGTTGATTTGATAATGGTTTAATACAAGATTATTTGTGAGTTATGATTTTCGTTAAATGATGCAATTAATGATGTAATGGGCAAGTGGTCAAGTAGTCATTTTGTAAAAATCCGATGACGATAAATCAAAAAAGTTCTCTCCTCTTTTTCTCTGGTCTCACTCGATCTCTTTCATCTCTCATTTATTCATTTTGTTATTTCATTATATATATATAACATTCTGTGGTGAATTAATGGTTCCATACTTCTATATGCATTATTAAAATTTGATATTGTCCTATTCATGCATTTAAGTTGTTTTATATAAAACTAGCCGGAGAAGCCGTTACCAGTAAGGTGGGTGCAAATTTGGCACATTTAGTAATGTATTGAAATTAAACTTTATATAACAATTAACTTGCATATTTTAGCCTTACACAATTTGACATGAAAAAAATTCCAATTGGCTCTAATTATATCATAAACTTCAATCTTCTTGCATTTATTTCACATTCATATACTATTATTGTCCAATGTAGAATCTCGCACAACTAATATTCGCGAAATATTTTCTTAACTATTACATATAGGTCTTCAAATTAATGAACATGCATGCTTGTTTGCACATATATCTATTGATTTGGGATCCACATTTTTTTTTTAAAGCTTTCGTTATTGATAGGATTCGAGCCGGTAACCTATAATTCATTTATACAAACCCCAAACTCGTTCATCTACCAACTGAACTACGTCGATGTGACTTTGCACATAATATTCAAAACAGAACCTTCCTCGAATTCTTTATTTCCTACATCATTTCAGTTGCAATATCTCTACCAATAACATAATTAAACATGAAAATGAAGAGATTTTGCATTGCATAAATAGCCTAATTGTTCATTAGCTAGAGAGGATAGTAATGAATAAATCTATCGAACATTTGATAACATTCCCTTCGCTTGTACTCTTGTGGCGAGTGACCAGCTCCCTGCACAAACATTTAAAAACAACGGTCATTAAAATTTCTATATAAAAAAAACTCATTAAATTTTCAGAACCCATTCATTCGGTCTGACAATTGACAATTGACAATGTATTAGGTTCGAGTTATCAGGAACACAGTTTATTAATGTAATAGTTTTCGTGTATCTAATCACTTGCCTTTACAGTTGCGTATGTCAAACGATATCCATGTTCTGAATACTTTATTGTGTATCTGCATATATAACACAAGCAATCACCAATATTTTCAGACACTATCTAGCTAATAGATGCATTGAAAAGAATTTGGTGGGCAGATTTACATACCCAGCAGTTTGTCCATCAACCAGCCATGGTCGCCAGTCATTAATGATTGTCAGATTGAGCTCCTTTATCCATTCTTGCGTTCCAACATTTGGAATTGTAAAATCATGATCACCACTAGTGTGTGAACAGAGGAGGAAAAAACAGAACAAAATTCTATAATTAAATACGAGGGATCAAATTCATGATCCGAAGAATAATGGAGATGGTTGAGAAATTACTTGTATACTAGAGCTTGCAATCCCTTGGTTGTGAAGTTTCGATGATAATCGAGAACAGTGGTGACATCGTACGTGTAATCCAAAGACTTGTTGCATCTCTTCCAGTCTCGTATGGTTCCCTGATTGTCACAGTTAAAATGTAGTACTTGTGTGAGGTTGGTTATAGCTAGTGATCATCAGTCGCCACATTTTCTTTATTTCTCAGGAATCTAGCTAATGCATACCTTGGTGACATTTAGAGCATCTTGCACACTTTCATCATTTGCCCAGACATAAGATAGTGAATAATTGAAGTTCTGCAAATGAAGATTAATTAAAAAAAATAAAAAAATTCACAGATATGAATAGATGATGAAGAGATCAAGAAACAGAGAAAGCACAAATGTTCATTACATGGCACCAAAAGTCAGGTGAAAGGATCATAAAATCTTCTGAATTCTCTTCGAGCGATCTTCGAGCCAACGGTTCTGGTTCTGGGGATGCCCAAGTGCATTTAGGCTCCAGAATATCATTTTTGTTTATGTCTTTTGTGCACTATACAGACAGAAATTAAAATCAGTCGACAGTCTCTAAAGCTTCCAAATCTTTGCAAATTAATAGAAATATATACACAATTATACGTCAATAATAATCTCTCACACCTTGTTGATCAGCTTAAGATTCTCATAGCAGGCTGAATCGGCTTTGGTTACACCATAGTAATTTGCTCCACAACTTTCTTTAGTTGCCTGACCAAAACCAAAAGTTACCCAAAATTGATCATTCAAATATACACCAACTAAAAAAAAAGAAAAAGAAAAAAAAGAAACAGTGAAGAAATTGAATTACCCTGTAAAGTTCATCAGACACAAGACCAATCCGGTGAGCAAATACAGTCTTTGAGTTCTCATTAATCTGTCCATCAATTCTTGGACATCCCAGAATGTAACCCTGAAACCATATCAACCAACGTACGTTTCACATTCAAACTATAAATCTTTGTTTTCCATGCATGTTAATTAAATTCTTTGATAGATCGATCATGTACCTTGAGATTCAATATTGGCCAGTTTCCATCACCATTACCTGAAAGTTGATTATATTCAGAAAAATAAAAATAAAAACAAACATTTCAGGTTTCAGACCAAAAAAAAACAGACTAGTAAATTACCATCTAATATATGTTGAACCAAGATTGTGGCAGATATGCCTGAATAGGAATCAGCTCCGACAAATAATTGAACTTTGAGATATTGTGGGTGATCCACCAACCACTGCATATGTAGTAATTAACCATAGGTCAGAATATTAATAATATATATATATAATATCATTTTGTAATTAATTGTCCGTACGGTCATTCATGAGTAATTAAATACCCTTACCAGCTTCAAGAAATAATAGACCTGTAGTGCAGTTAATGTGTCTGAAGTAGCATAACCATCTGAATTTGTTGCATAGGAAAAACCAGTACCAACTGGTGCGTCCACAAATAAAATGCTAGCTGTCTGAAAGTGTATATATATATATAGTACAATACAAGTAATTAATTAAAGAAAATTTAGATACAATTTGAGAGTGACACACTAATTGTCCACTTATTTATAAATTAATTATTATATTACCTTTGTCCATGAATATGGATAATACTCCAACTGGGGTGTGCCTCCTTCATATGCTGTGATATTGAAAGCTAATGGACCTACAAATGGTTAAAAACAAACATCCATAATTTGATTTCTAACTTATTTTAGTAAATATTGTAATCAATCATAAATCAAGAATTAAATTACATTTCCCTTGTTAGGATTCCGGATTTCTAAACTAGTAAAACGTATATGAATAAGGCTGAGAGATATAGTACCAATTTCGTAAATTAGACCATTGAGTGCAGAACAGCCAGGACCTCCACTATACCAAAGCAGCAGAGGATCTTCTTTAGGGTTCCCTTCAGATTCTATAAAGTAGTAAAACAGCTCTGATTTGTTCACACCCACATACCTAAAATAGAAAGAAAAAAAAAACCATTCCAAAACAAGAAAATCAAATTTCGAAAAACAAAATCATATACTACATTATAATATAATACAAAAAATGAATTTCACATCATATATACATAGTAGTAGATACGTACCCAGTTTCAAGTGTGAAGGGAAGTTCACCGTCGAAGCCAGGTAGAGTCTTGACTATGGTGCCGGAAAAAACAGCATTTGCAGAGAAAACTAGCACAAGAAGGAGACGCAAGCACGCCCAATTTGAAACATCACAGGAAATGTTCAACATTGTTTCGATGGGAAATTTTACATGTGCGTGCAAGCTAGCTAGCTAGCTGAATATAATGTTTATTAGTGAAGAAAGGATTGCTTTTTATGTTAATATTATTGTTGATATCAAAAAGTCCAAATATAATATGTTGGTATATGTAGAAGTGAAGACTGCGAAATGTTGGTTGAATAGATATAAAATTATAAATAATTGGATTTGAAATGCAGTTAAATATGTTGGTGGGAGCACTGCAGTCCCATATCAAACTTTCAAAATTCCAAGCCATATTATTATCAATAGGACCTGCATTATTTGGACATGTGCAAATTTAAAAATGTATAGTACTTTACATGTGACATAAAAATTAATTTAGATATGATTGTAGATTTTGTAGTCCACCTGAGATATGGGAAAAAATCTTCAATGCACCGGGTGTATTGCTAAGTAGTGCATCCTACAATTGAAAAATAGACATATGGCAGGAAATAAGTGTCACATTTATATCACATGCGATTTTTGTTCCATATATATGTTTTTCAATGGTTGGATGCACCACTCAACGATACACACGGTGCAGTGAAGATTTTATACTGATATGGACATGTCATCGGTTGGTTAGCTGCTACTTGGCTAGTATAAGAAAGTATGGTGACAACTGCCAAAGTCCATTCAAGTCCAAAAAATAAAAGTTATTATTTTTTTTTTTGACCATCGGTCTGTTTGTGAACGACCAGATGAATATCGTTTGGTTATGGTGCGAATCCCACACTTATATAATTGAGATAATAAATTTGAATCATATTATATATATGACAGGTACTATTAACATTTTTCTATTGAACTAATAATACTTCGTATTTTAAATTTGTTTAATATTTTATTTATATTATTTATCAGAACTACTAAATTAAATATAAATTCAATAATTACTCTTTTACGATTAGAAGTTAAATTCTAATAAATAAATAAAACCATACAGCCACAAACAATATGTTTACTTGTTTTTTTTTTTTTTATGTTTTAAACCCTATTTTTATCTATCTTACATACAACTCTTATTATTAGAGGAATATATAACGATATCATACATCTCCACTGTAATCCTCATTGAAAAATAGGTTTGAAGTTTTTTTTTTTTTGCTTTTTTTTTTCTTTTCATTATCATTAAGGTTTTTCTTTTCCTCTAATGTATACAATATCAAATTATTGATTTGGTCTTATTGAAGATTTTTTTTTCTCTTCCTAATATGGTAAAACGAATGACGGATTTAAAAAAATAAAAAATAAAACACAAAAAAACGAAACAAAAGCAATTAAGGGGTGCTGGAGCCAGGAAGTGAGAAAAAGAAACGGTAAATTGTAAAAAAGCCCCCAAGTTAAGACTTAATTGCACGTATAAGCAAGTTTGCTTAAAACTGCAAGTAAATCACCTACCGGCTACCGCTAGTGGTATTCCATTAGAAATTAACGGCTTATGGGCAAAAGGATACTTGAGGTAGGGATATGAGCTTGAGACGGGTCAAGTAGTATTTGGTTAATTGGATGGATACCTTTAAGGCACATATTCTATTTAAATTTGAATTCTCTACTGATCTGATTTTTTTTTTTTCTAACCTTATTTAATCTTATGACACATAAGTATTACAATGAATATGTGATTAAGATGTGACTGGTTGTTGACTGGTTTCCATAACCACTTTATCAACAACCAATCATATACTTTAAAAAGATAAAATCGGTAGAGGATCCAAATCCATTATATTTTACTACATGTCACAACACCCAATATTTTTCTAAAGTAGTAAACATGATATAAATTATATTTACTTTTCGGACCTTGTATATTTATTTATTTATATATATATATTAAAAGGAGCCCAATATCTAATATAAAATCTACATAGTATAACTGCAATTACGAAAGTCCAAATCAAATTTAGAACCGCTAGATCGATCTGGATCGAACTGAACCAATCAAAGTTAGTTTGGTATGGTCCCAAAATAGGATTGGTCCAAATTGATCCTATTTTTTACCGGACTGAATTTTTTGGTTTGATATGGTTATAGACGAAACCATATGTATAACTTAGAACGAGTTTAAAATATTACCGAATACAGTATCTTCCTATGGACCTATACAAATTTAATATGATACGGTGTGATATTGTTTACATTTGGTTAATCATCATAGGGCACAAGGTAAACCTCGTTAGTTTTTAATGATAGAACAAAGAGCTGGTACCAACAAGGGATATATGATCACATGAATTGCCTACGAGGGTCGGAGATTAATTAATTGATCTGATACCCAACTCATCATTCATGATTCATGAATACAACTATTAAAGCTCAACTGAAACAATACAGGATTCCATTACAAGGTCCAACTGACTTTAGAATTATTGCTCACAATTCATAAAAACTTCTAGAGAGGATAGTAATGGATCCATCTATTAAACATGGTGTAACATTCTGTGCGTTTGTATTCTTGAGGTGAGTGACCCGCTCCCTACACAAACACCAAAATTAAATTTCAATTTCTTTTGAAGATCAATAATAACACACACATATATCAACCACCAATTATAAATGAATTCGAAATTGGTGGATGTCTCAACCTTTTTAGTAAAAAATAAATGGATCTTTGAATGTTGTAGTCACAAAATTTATGTTAATATAGAGATTTTTCCTCACCTTTATTGTTGCATATGTCAGACGGTATCCGCTGTTCGTATACTTTGTTGTATATCTACAAATTACGAACCAGTATAACTATAAAAATTGAAATAAAAGACGATAACAGGAATCAACAAGGCATATGATTCGCAATATTATGAAAATTTGTTTTCAATATTTTAGTAGAACTGTATCAAGAACATATTTTCACAACTCAAAATTATATAAAAGTTTTTTAATAAAACAGAGTTAAATGCCCCTGGAAAATTATCAAAGTACGTAAACATACCCAGCAACTTGACCTTTAATAAACCATGGTCGCCAAGCAATGTCGACTGTGAGATCGAGGGAGCTTATCCATTCTTCGATACCATTATGCGGCATGACCATGTCATGATCACCACTACGAAAGAAATACAATTGTGATTAGATTTAGATCCAAGCTGTGTATGGAAGCAAATTGCAACTGTGTATTGATTCTGGTATATCATTTACTGTTTCCTTGGTTACTTTAATGTTTTGTAAATTTCAATCCAAGGGAATGTGAGAAATCACCTGTAAACGATAACTTGCAAGCCTGTGTTGGTGAGATTTTTATGTTGGGGAACAACAGTATTCATATCTACTGTGTATGCCAAACTAATATTGCACCGATGAAACTCCCTTATCGTTCCCTGCCATCATAATAAAAGGTCAGTAATCTCTGCTAATTTTAAATTTCATCTAAAGGTGTGTTTATGAGTTTATTGTAGAAAAGATTTTTGAGTACTGAAAGTGTTTTGTGCAAAAGGAAATTTTCTAAAACGCTACATTAACCTATTCCAATTGCTTTCTTGTTTATCTAAAGAACACTTCTTTAAAACAATTGTATATCAATTGTGAAATAACTTGGACAAAAAAGCTTTCAGAAGTTTAAAAACACGTTTTTGGATACTAAAAGCACTCCCAAATGCACTAGAAGTTTCAAAACTATAAACAAAAACCTACCTGTCGAATGCCAAGTGCTTCTTGGACAATTTTATAATTTGCCCATACACCAGAGAGTACATATGGAAAGTTCTGCCAATAAAAGAAATGCAAACAATTAACTTTTAAAAAGGTTTATTAGAGTCGAAAATGATTTCATCGAGCAGACAAACACATTAGTGCAAATGTAAAGAGGGTGAGAGAGAGAGAGAGAGGTATACATGACAATATAAGTCTCCAACTCTATGGGGTTGCAGTAAGAAATTTCCTGCATTTCCGCTGAGATATCTTCTATTCTTTACTTCTTTAGCTTCCGGAGATAAGAGAGCACAGTTGGCATCCAGAATATTTTGAGGACTTATCAATTCAATGCACTACAAAATCGAACAATTAGTCTCTACTCAATCTTGATGCTCCTAAAACTTGTAGCAGACATTAATGTTAATATATAAAAACATTTAAGATTCATCAAACCTCGGTTATTGCATCAAGAGACTCTACACATTCAGTATTTGTTGCATTCACATCAGCATAAGTCCCATTGCAGCTCTGTTTTGCTGACTGGAAAAAATGCAAAACCACGAACTATTAGTCATGCTAGTGGCTTTTCTATAATAACATTGCACATGGATCATGTTGAACTTAATTAACAGATGGATTTGTCACATGTATTTCATGAATGGACCCATTTTTTCTCAGGATTCAAATTTCAAACACAAGATCTCTTGGTCAAATGGGCTTTTAATTACCTCATACATTTCATCTGATATAAGCGCCAAGTTGTGAGCAAAGGGTATTTTTGCATTGGTTTCAACGATTGTATCTGTGTGTGGACATCCTAGTGACAGTCCCTGTAATCAAGATCAACTTCATCAACATTACATACACTGTAATGAACAATAATAAATTAAATAAAGGAATTACGATCACAAACAAACTGAAAGTCATGGGAGAATTAAAGTCTGTACTTTCAAATTCACATTTGGCTCAAGTCCAGCTGTATTGCCTGCAAGTCCAGAAACAGAGAAATACTTATCAGAATTTTTAGGCAGAATCTAAATATTGATACTAAACACTGTCATTAGATGCTTTTTGAACATTAATCACCTTCTATTACATCAAGGGCGATAATGGGAACATTTATTCCTGCATATGAATCGCTACCAATGTAGACTGGATTTGTCTGGAAATCTGGATGATCTCTCAACCACTGGATTACAGTGCAGATAATAAGTACATAAACAAATAAGAAATAGGCCTTCTTTAACATGTACCTTTAGCGACAAGATATATATATATATATATTAAATTGAATTCAACCAAGGTTCTGTCTTTGTCATAGATTACTAATTGCATAAAATGATTCATTTAGTTATCATAATCTGTTCCCTCACATTTCTTAGAAAAGTATGAGCTTGTGCTGATGCTTTAATGTCGGTTGTGTTCCAAGCATCCGTGGTGTTTGCATAAGAGAAACCAGCTCCAATTGGGAAATCCAAAAATATAATGTTGGCAGTCTGCAAAAACCAGAGCCACCAGTTAGAATGAAAACAGGGCAAAAACATTGTTAAATAAAACAAACATTCTATTTTGTGAAAAATACAAAAAGCGTTGGCAGTGTAATATTTTGTGCTACCTTCGACCACGCAGATGGTTCATATAGCAAAGTTGGCAAGCCTCCGGTGTAATTAGCCACGGAGAATTTTAACGGGCCTGTGAAGAAACATAGAGACATTATCAATCTAAGAATATATATATGAAACACAGGATGATAATAGACCTCTAGAGGACTTTCAAAGGTAGTAGAGTAGTACCACGCTATTGGGTCAAGCAAGACATGAACTTTACGGCAGTTTAATTTTTGATTCGACAAATGTATGACAACTCTGATTGTCATTTCATCAAACAGTTTGTATGCATATAACATATTGCTCTCAAGTCTCAAACCCAATCACACACACACTCAAATCCCATATTAATAGTAAAATTTTAAAAATATCATCATTTCATACCTCTAAAAATGCATTAAACTAACAAAAAAATGTTAAAAATTATGGTTAACTCTAGCTCAGTGCCTCAGTCAGATAAATGTATTGTTGAAAAATAAAAATCGAGAAGCGGCACTATTCCCTTTAGTTTATCAGGTAAAAAAAGTTAAACATAAATAGGTAATAGATTTTAATCTAACTATTGCATTATTACGAATTATATAATTAAAGGATTATGTTAAACATATAGACGTAAAGCGCCGCAAGTGTCAGCATATATGGTATAGTTTTTTTGTCCTTTTTTAAGGAAGCAAATGGTAGTGTTGATCTAATATATCAAATTAATTTTTGACATGTGAGTAAATATAAAAAACTAAAGCAATTTACCTTTTAATTTTGGATAAATTGTATAAACATTTCATGACATTAGGCATGATTGCATGTTTGCATGTGTGCGCAACTTTTATTCATAATTGCAGAAGTAATATTAAAAGCTTTGACCCTTAATGACCGGGGATGTTTGTATAATTATGAACAAAAGTTGCAATTATACTTAATATTAGGGGTTTCTGTGCAACTTTCCCACAATTAAATTAGTTTTTTGTGTCTTGATAAGTTGATATCGGAGTATATTAGTTGAAAAAAAAAAAAAAAGCATATTGATTATTTGAAAGATAAGAAAATAAGAATGGTAAAGAGTAAAGACTAACCAATCTGGTAAAAGAATCCATTCAAACCAGAACAGCCGGGCCCTCCGTTTAGATAAAGGAAAAGAGGGTCAGCAGCGGGGTTGTTTTCTGACTCCACAAAGTAGTAGAAGAACTCAATTTCACCCACACTTGTATATCTGTTCATATATTATTTATTTAAAGCTCAACGTTAATATTAAACTGAAATTATTACATTAAAAGATAAATAAACATGTTCAAGAGACCTCCGAACCACAATGTTCGTTCAAATTGAGTGCCGGCACGCATGCATCATACCCGGTTTCAAGTGTAAACGGCAATTCACCATCGAATCCGGGAAGAGTCTTGACTGTAGTGGCTGAGAAAACAGCATTTGCCGAGAAAACTAGTAGAACAAACAGACGCAAATGAAGACTAATTATGGAACTGGACAACATTTTTCGAAGTGGTGAAAATAATTAAAAAGAAAAAAAGAAAAAGAAAAAGAAAAATAGTGCAAGCTAGAAGGCGATGTTTGATAATGAATTAGAGGATTATATATAAATATATATATTACAGTATTATTTTTGAAATGAAGATGCAAGTCATCAGGACAGACAGCTGACGAATTGTTGGTGGAATGGAAATCGGCTTTGAACAACTGTTGGTAGACCCAAATAAGTATCTTGTGTCTGGGAATGCTAGGCAGGTTCACTTTTCAAAGTAATCCAATGTTGTCTCATCTTTACTCACAATTCAAATCAACACGTGTGTAAAACGAAGGTAGTAAGATAGTAAAGCTAGTGAGATCTAGCAAGCTGTAACTAACAACATATCAAACATATATGTAACTGCCTTTCTTTCGGGAACTGAAAACTAGAGCTAACAAAACAGTTTCTTTTTAAATATAAAGTCTTATACAACAGAGAATCACGATAGAGGTGACCGCAGTTCTGTTCGAACCAACGGTTCGGTTTGAACCGAAACTACTATTATTAGAACCAAACTAAAACTTGAACCCGGTTCTATTATTTAAATAATATTTATTTTATTTTTTTATATAAAAAAAAAGTTTGGTGCAATCATTTTTTTTTTCATTAACCCTTTTCCTAATTTCCTGTAGGGCAATTTCATTAAAACCCTGACATATTTACTAAATGTTACATTTGTAAAGGTCTTTGTCATATTCCTAACTTTAATAATTTATTTTTTCCAAAATACATTGCTTTAATACTGTTGTTAATCAAAGATAACACATGTAAGGTTATTTTAGTCTTTACAGCACTAAAAATAATAACTGCAATTAATTGAACTTTTAAAACTTCTGGCAAAACAAAATTAAAATTTTAAAAAACTTTCAACTTTATCTCTCCATCTTCAATCAACCGCCTCCCTCTCCATCTTCAATCAATTACCATTGATTAAATTTTTTTAAATGGTTTCAATCCTATCTCTTTATCTTTAATAAACCACCCCAGTCTCATCTTCAATCGCCTGCTTCATCTTTCGTGTTAGATAAAATGTGAGGTATGGATTTCCGGTACAAAGTTCCCAAAAAAATTTGATTGAATGGTTTTTCGTTTGACATGAATTCTAGACCCGAGCTTCACCCCCATCTATCGTGCGAACCAGGACCGGCATGCCCCAATCCATATCGAGCCGTCGTGAACCAGCTTGAACCTCCCCTCATCTCTCCGGTGACTGGACCCAGACCCACCTCTCCATTTCGCCACCAGTAAAGCCCCACCCCTCACCTATCGCATGATCCATAACTGACGAGACCCATTCCTCATTGTGCCGCCGTGAACCTGTTCGACCCATCATCTCGCGCGCCGATTAGACCCAGACCCACCCCCACGCCTCACGAACCAGAGCACCTGAACCCACCCTTTATCTCGGAACCGAAACCACCCAAACCCACCTCCATTTTTTTTTCGAAAGGTTGAAACTGTTTCAGAGATTTTCCAAACACTGGTCGAAAACTGTTTCCGTTTTTTGAAACATTTTGACCTCCAATTTTTTGAGCAAATTAAAAAGTTTCAAACCGTTTCTGAAACTGGACCTGGACAGGCAATTTGAGCGATCTTACCTCTCCACCCACCCAGTTTTTAAATTTTAATTTTAAGTTTAATATAATTTCGTTTAATTAATTTTTTAGATAACAAATTAATATAAAAAAATAATATTTTACATTATCTATTTTTTCTGTTATCTGTAATTATTTTATTTTTTATTTTGTTGTTTAAATCATTTTAATATTAAATTTTGGAAAGTATGTGAAATGAATTACGAAATTATAAAAAAATATATAAAAAAAACACTACATAATAACGATATTTTGTACATTTTATTTAAATGTAAAGGTGTAAAAACAAAAACAATCAAAGGCAAAACTGCCCTTTCAAGCAAGATTAAATAATAAAAAGGGCAGAGTGGAACTTTTCATATATTTTGTTATAGATGACTATGGATTATTTGGTCAAAGGAATGAAGTGATGTATTTAAAAAAAAATAAGAGACTAAAGTTATAAATATGACAAATACCTTTAAAAAGGTAATAGTTTATAAAAAAATTAGGATTTGAATGAAATTATCTGTTCCTTATAAATACCCACCCCTATTTAGAGAGGATCCCCGGTTTGGACCAGTTTCGATTTTTGGTTCCGAATCGCTGGTTCCGATTCCGATTTACCCCGTTCCAGTCCGGTGCAATCGGTTTTGACGGTTCGGTAATTATTTTAAAAAAAAAAATTATACATTGACAACTTTTTTTTGGTAAATATCATTTCAGTCTCAATGGTTTATTATATTATCCATTTCAGTCATCGTCATTTTAGTGTTGACCCGTTTAATTTTTCTGTAACATTTTTCGTTAAAATCCGACCACCTGACTTGATCAGATGGTCAAATAACCGTTATACCCCTTAAAATGTCTGATGGGCTTGTAAGGACAATTTTGCCCCCACCTAACCTTATGATGTTCACCACTACCACCACCTACACACCAATTCATCACCACCACCAAACACACCCAATCCAATGGAGACCCAGTCTGGATCAATACTAGATACATGTGTAAAAAAGAAAAAGAAAAACAAAAAAAAAATCAACCTAAAATTAAAAATAATAATAATAATTCGAACAGACCCAACATCAAAATAACAAAAAAATTGGAGATTCTAACAGACCCAACACCCAACACCAGACTTCGTCAAAATTCATCCCCAAACAAGAAAAATTCATCCCAACCACTTGCTTAATTCCTAAAATCAAATACAAATACAAACACAAACCCTAAAATAAACCACAATCACCTGGGTTCGAACCAACAAACCAACCCAATCCCACATCCAAACGACCACCAACCAGTCCACCCCCCACCTGAAATCACCATCATCGATTTCGCACAGCGACGCCTGCACCCATACCTAAATAGAACCAACTCACCACATTATTCACCTTCTCAACAACCAAACACAACTCTAAACCAACATCCAAACATTTCAAAGAACATATTTAAAAAAAATGGAAAAAAATAATAATAATATGCCTAACAGCTCCATGACAAATCAAGGCTCCATCTCCAAGAGACTTGATCCAGATAGACCAGAGAGAACGAGAAGAGAGGACTTGTGGTGGTGTGATTCGCGACGACGGCAATTTGATTTCTAGGTGTGCTTGTGATTTGGTGCGATGATGTTGGCCGTTCTTGGGTGTTGGGTGTTGGGTCGCTTCTGGTCGACTGAGACTAATTTCGTGGAGGGGTTTAAATCGAACCCATATCCGATTCGAACCCGGCTGTATGTGAGAGAAAGAAATGGTGGTTTGGTGGTGGTGTGTGCGTGAGAGTGAGACAGATGGTGGTGGTGTGTGCGTGACAGAGATTGTAATTTTTTTTCTTGGTTTGTGAATATAGTGTGAAGGTAGTGAGAGGCGGTGAGAGGTGATGGTGTTTATGGGCGGTGAGAGGTGTTGACCGATGGTAAGAGGTGTTGGTGATTGGGATGACTTTTGATTAGTTAAATTAGTTTTATTTTTCAACTTGATTAGTTTTATTTTTTAAATTTAATTAATTATAAATTTAATTAATCTTATTTTTAAATTTAATTAGTTTTATATTTTTTTTTTCATTTTTTATTTAATTAATTTCAAAACTACCATTATGCCCTTTCATCAGACCGGCTTCTTAAAACTCTAATGTTGAATTACCGTCTTACCCTCGTTGACCTGACATGATTCTAAAAAACCTTAACGGAATTGGACAGTAGGGACCAAATATGGATTAAATGAAACGACAGAGACCTGCATGGTCAACACTGAAACGATAAGGATCAAAATTGATAATATGGTAAACCATAGGGATGAAAATGATATATACCTTTTTTTATTATTATACATGTAAAACACTCACCTAGAGGTGTCCACGGTTCGGTTTCGGTTCCGTGGAGAGGGGAAACCGTAACCAAAACCGTCATACACGATTTGGGTTCGGTTTTGTAACCGACGGTTTGGGCGGTTTTGGACGGTTTTGGGCGGTTTTTATGTGTTTTTTTTAAATAAAATCGGCGGTTTTTGGTCGGTTTTTTGGGAGACTAAACCGTAACCGAACCGGCTCGTAATCAGTTTCCAACCGGTTTCGTAACTGTTGGTTTCGGTTACTGTTACAGTTTTTTTTGGACGATTTCGGATCGGTTTTGAACGGTTTAACCGAACCGTAGACACCTCTACACTCACCCAACCCAGATCAGGAACAGTTTCTTCTCCGCTCACCAGACCACCACACCAACACCCAAACATTTTCTTCTCCTCTCAACCATATTCAAATTGGAAATCAAACAAAGATCGAGATCGTTTCCGGTTGTTGTGCTTGGGCCTTTCTATTGTCGTTTCTGGTTGATTGGTGTGCTCTAATTTTGGGTGAGCTTCAACTTCTTCCTCATTTTATCTCTCTCGATCGATGAGGGTGGTGGTCGATGCCTCGATGGTGATCGGTGGATGTGTGTGATTGAGTTTAGTGTTGTGCTTAGAGTTTCTAATTGGATTTAGTTGTTGTTTTAGGTGGTTGAAGTTAATGTTGTTACTCTGTTTTACAAGTTAGCTAGGAATTATCTGGAGAATTTGAAGAACAGAGAAGAAGTTTAGAATAGAATGGAGAGGAGAGAGATTAGATCAAATCGAGAGAAGGGAGAAAATGAAGTGAGAGAAAATTGTAATGAGAATTAAATCGGGTGAAATAGGCTCACAAGAGATTTCATCTCATTGAACTACTAAGGGGCCGTTTGGTATGGGGCAATCAAAATAATGTGATTCCTGGAAAAGTGAAACCCAGTAATGTGATTACTGGGAAAGTTGTATGTATGTGTTTGGTCATGTATGAGAATATTATATCGGATTCCTGGGAATATTAAGTAATAGTGTTTGGTTGTACATGGGAATTTGTTTTTTATTTTTTTATTAAAAACTAAAAAAAATTAAAAAATTAAAATTAAAATCGTTATATATACTTACAAAAATTACCCATATCCATTTCTCATTTTTTTTTCCTTTCCTCTCTCTCTCTCTCTCTCCAGATCACCGTCGTGTTTGCCTCCATCCCGTTGTCTTCTTCAGCCAAGCTCGTCGTCGTCGTCGCCATCTTCTTCAGCCAAGCCCGTCGTCGTCGAAGCCCGCTGTCGTCGTCTTTGAAGCCCACTGCCGTCGTAGTCTTCGAAGCCCGTTGTCGTCTTCGTCGTAGTCGTCGCTGGCGTCGTCGTCGTCGAAGATCGCCGCTGCCGTCGTCCTCATCGAAGCTCGCCGCTGACGCCCTCATCATCTGAAACCCAAGATTTTTCCTTTCTGCAATTTATTTTTTCCTTTTTGTGTTGGTGATGATGTTTGAGATGTTGATTTGATAATGGTTTAATACAAGATTATTTGTGAGTTATGATTGTGTTTTGATTAGGGATTTTAGAAAGGAAATCGGGGAATTTTGGTATTATTGCTGAGAAGCAACGTGAAGAACAGAGAGCAAGATAATAAAATAAAAATAATTTTTTCTAATAATGGTAGGTCCCACTGTGGGAATCAGATGGAGGTAATCTGAAACCCACCTATTTTGATGGAAATCACTTTCCAAGGAAACAAAAACTCAAACCTGCTACCAAACATGGGAATGCTTTAAGATTCTCATTCCCATGTAAAGATGCCACCATACCGACCAAGCATCCAAACGAAGAGGTCATAGGCCGTTCACAAAGCCAAATTACCAGTTACACTTCCCCATAACCTATTAGTGATGCAAAATAATAGAGATCATTTAGCTAGAATGGTGGATGTAGAACACTTACCACTTGGTTTTGGTGATTTTTTATTTTTATTAATTATTGTCAACAAGCATTAAATCTCGTTGCATGTCGCGTTTCTAGAACCACTCACACACGTACACTTAATAATATTTATAGAAAAAAAAAAGAAATTGCAAAAGAATTTTGATAATTATAAAGGTCATGCTTCGATATGTGCTGATGACCATCAGTAAATGCATTCATATTTGGATGTCACTTGTCATTATATGGATAATGCATGGACAATGTAAAAAAGAATTATTGCAATTAGAATTTTAGATGATTCACATACTGCTGATCATATTTATAAAATACCTAAAATTATTTTTGAAGAGTATAAAATTGAAAACAAAATTGTTCCAATTGGTTTTGATAATGCTTCCAACAATACTACAATTATTCCTTTGTTGCGTGAGTTATGCGATTTTTATTTATTGGTGGTAGATTTTTTTATCAAAGATGTGTTTGTCATGTTTTAAATTTATGTATTCAAAGTGGATTAAAGGTTCTTCAAAATTTTATTAAACCTATTAGAGACACTCTTCATTATTTGTGGAAAAATGCTTCTGTAATGAAAGCATTGGCAAAATTTTATAAACGTAGGGGTAGGTGTACCATTAGATTTTATCGTGATGTTCCAACTCGATGAAATTCTACTTATAAATTGCTTTTTAAAAATTATGAATATAGGGAATTATTAGTTGATTTTATTCAATACAATGTTTCTAACATTATTCGTTGGGATTTTAGTAAAAATGCCCCATATGAGGGCCTATATGTAGGCAAAAAGTTGCAAAATGCCCCAAACTTCCAAAAATACCCCAACTTAAATTATAAACATCATATTTATTATAATTATTACTTTTAACCAACCAATGATTAAAAAGAAAAGAAAAGAAGTAAACTAAACATTGAGCTCTTGTAAAAAAAAAATCCATTTGGAGGCATAAAAGTGTTAATAAGGTGAGTTTTTTTTTTTGGGTTCCATGAAATTGGTCTTCGGGTCAGGTGTGACCCGATCGGGTCATCATTGACCCGAAGACCAATTTCATGGCTTCGACTTGCCCCTTACCCAAAGCCTTAAAAAATTGGTCTTCGGGTCAGGTGTGACCTGATCGGGTCACCATTGACCCGAAGACCAATTTTAAGGCATCGGGTTAGGGGCAACCCGAAGCCATGAAATTCGTCTTTGGGTGAATGGTGACCCGATCGGGTCACTCCTGACCCGAAGACCAATTTTATGGCTTCAGGTTGCCCCTAACCCGATGCCTTAAAATTGTCCTTCGGGTCAAGGGTGACCCGATCGGGTCACCATTGACCCGAAGAAGAAGAAGAAAATAATAATAATAATTTACACTCCTTATTTTTGATGTATTAAAGTTTATTTTAATTGATGTTTCCAAGGTTGAAGATGACAAATGTACAATTGGTTTTGAATTGGGGGGAGAATGGAAAACTGATCACGGTGTATATTGGTATGACGATCGGAGAGGAGGGGCATTTGATTTTCCAAGGAATGCAAATTATGATCAACTATTAGATATAGTGTACCGCGTGATCGGGATTGATAGAAATCATTATCGGGTTACTCTTACGACTGTTGCACAAACCATTCATACTAGTTTGCCTATTAAGATTATTGATGATGATGATGTTGCATTGTTACTACGCCGAGAGCATGTTGACCCTCTAGTTTGCATAAGTGTTGAGCAAATCAATGATGACCATCCAGAAGTGAATCAGAATTTTCATCCAGAATCACCTTACCGCCCACACCATGCAACTGAATATGATTTCCAGCACATCGCGGATATGCCTAACACAAATGCCCATTTGGATGATATTCGAGAGGGTTTTACAGAAATCGCCAGGAACGGTAATTCCCCGCATCGTCATTTTGGTTTCCATGATACCACAATAAATGAAAATGTTTATGTGTATGATGTATCAGAACTACAGTTTGACCCTATTTCTGATCAAGTTTCTATTTGGTATGATGATCAATTTACCCATATCCAGAGACTCGTTCCACTTCCATCTGCATTATATTCTATTAATTTTGGTGAAGTTGCACCTAGACCTGTTGATATGTGTATTGCAGTGGGTGAATTGCTTGAAAGTAAGCAGCAATTGCAATCACAATTAGGTAGGTATGCCTTTACCAACAGGTTCCAGATTAGGGTACTGAAGTCAGACCCAACACGTTATCAAGTTCGGTGCATTGTTGAGGAATGCAAATAGCGATTGCATGCAGTTAAGGTTGCTAATTCATATTATTTTCAGATTAGAAGATTTGACCATGAGCACACATGTTCCAATGAAGCACGATTTCCGCATCAGAGACAAGCAAGCGCACGGGTTATAGGGGAACACATAAAGGAGAAATTTTGTGATCATCGTTTATACAAGCCAAATGAAATTATACAAGACATACAAAAAGAGTTTGGCATCTCATGTAACTATCACAAAGCATATCGAGCCAAACATATTGCCTTAGATAAGGTTCAAGGAACACCGGTTGAGTCATACCGAAATTTGCCATCATATTTGTACATGTTAGAGCAAACTAATCCTAGAACTATTACAGACCTCTTCGGCTAATAGGTTCATGTATATGTTTTTTTTCCCTTAAAGCCTGCATAGACGAGTTTCTGTCTTTGATTAGACATGTAATTGCTATTGACGCAACATTTTTGAAAGGCCCTCATACAGGGGTCTTATTTGTGGCAGTGTGTATGGATGAAAATGACCAAATATTTCCTCTAGCTTTTGGTGTTGGTGATTCGAAAACAAATGAAGCTTGGGAATGGTTTCTAACTAGGTTACATCGTGCCGTTGGCGAAGTTGATGATTTGGTTATTATTTCTGATAGGAAAAATAGTATTATCACCGATGTGGAAAGTGTTTCCAAATTCATTCCATGGCACATGTGCGGTACATCTAGAATGGAATATGCTTGGATGCTGTGGGAAGAATAAGATACTAAAAGACATCTTCAAAAAGGCAGTTAAAGTTTATCGGGTAAATCAATTCACACGATGTATGGAGCAATTAGCAAATATAAATTCTCAAGCAGCTATGTATATCACGGATGTCGGATTTGAACGGTGGGCACGAGCATACAGTCCAAGGAAAAGGTATAACCTAACGTCATCCAACATTGCAGAGGCCATGAATAATGCAATCAAAGCTTGTCGAGAATTGCCTATTACCAGAGTTATTGACTGCATCAGAGGGGTTCACCAACGGCGGTTCTATGATCGTCGGACATCTGCAGGTAAACTTAAGTCGACATTGACAACCAAAGCAGATGTAAACATAGGTGTCAATGACGAAAATGCACGTTATCTAACGGTCAACCCGATCACATATTACTCATTTCTTGTTAAGGATGGAGATTTGGATGAAACTGTTGATTTGACATCAAAAACATGTACTTGTAGAGAATTTGACATGGACGGACTTCCATGTGAACATGCATTGGCTTGCATTAGGGTCCGACGATTTTCATATATAGATTATTGTTCACCTTATTACTCTAGTGCATTTCTTGTTGCAACATACAGTGGGGAGATTCATCCAGTTGGACACCCTCCTGAATGGTTGGTTCCAGAAGATATTGCATCAACAATTGTTCTCCCACCCGTCGGCCGATGCCTTCCAGGAAGACAAAAAAAGAACCGTATTCCATCATTTGGTGAGGGAGTAAGTCAATCAAGATGTACAACTTGTCATCGTAATGGTCACAACAGTCATTCATGCACATACTCGAGATCGTCTAGACCATTAACAAGTACGAGTGATGTTGGTGAGGGAAGCGGATCACACAATGTTTAATGTTACTTAGTTCTTATTTTAATTTTATTTTGTTATATTTTCATATTTTGTATTTACCAGACCATGTTTACTAGTTAATGTAATCAAATTTTCTTGAACAAGCAAAGACAATAGTGGGTTGATGTAATATTTGGTGGTCAAAATCTTTAGTGGCTATGGTATTAATGTTATTATTTGGTACAGTAAGTTGGTGTAGTGAGTTGATGACTTGGTCATTTTTTTCCTTTTATTATTTGGTATACTGATATGATGACTTGGTTATTATTTTTCTCTTTGTATTTGGTGCAGTTAGTTGGTGTAGTGAGTTTATGATTTACTAAATGATTTGAGTACTAGTGAGTTGACAATTTGGTTATTATTTTGTACAGTATTAGTTAATTTTTTATGCATATTATTTTGTGCAGTTATTATTTGTACATATTAACTAAAATTTGACAGAGTCTCCTTTGTATTTTCAAAAAAGCCATGTCATTTTCTATACCTGTAAAAAAGACACTCCCAATATCCACAACACTTCTCAACTCCCAACATTTCAGTTCACACACATTTACTATCACGACAAATACAAACAGAATTCTCATTAATTAAACAAACAATCTGTTAATTACAATCATTTTCAACTAAGCTACATTCAACTATATTATTACATTGTACTTGTTTAGAATTTTTTAAAATTTCAGTTGCAATTTTAACTCTAAGGGCTGGTCCATCTTTTGCTTCAAAGTCGAACAGTTTCCCGGCCCACAAGTACTCCAAGAATTTGAGAGCAAATATCCCACAGTCCGACCTATTTTATCCAAAACAAATAAATAAATCCAATGTAAGTGACAATCAAACTATTTAATATAGTATAAGATGACAAAAGTTGGAGGTATACCCATTCCCTTGATTAGGAATGTCTCCATATGTTGTCAAAAAAAAGGTGTGTAACCAAAATGGTTGATGCTTACGATATAAAACATGAATTAAAGTATATAACTTACATCTCCATCTAACCATCCAATTTCCGATAGCAGTATTTGAAACCAATGAGGATTTGCTTCGAATACACTGGTGTGCATACTGTGAAGTTTCAACAACGTAAACATGAAATTTAAATGACTTTTCTAGCATTGATCAATGAGTTCATAGTAGCATAATAGCACATACCTAGTGTTCTTATTGTTGCCGTTGATCCATGAGTTCATTGAACGTAAAACATCCTCATCTAACGGGCTATCTCTTCCGAATTCTGGCATTCTGGGTTTTTTAGGCCGCTTAGTTGTAGGATCAATGTACGAGCTAACGGTATAGGCCGACCGCTTTCGATCTCTAGTTACTTTGATGGTAATCTTGGGTGGCATTGATAGTTGCTTCACATCGTCGCTTGGTTCAGAATTACCTTTGTTCATTTCAGAAGACGGAAAAACACGGTGAAATGTAGATGGCTCAAAATGTATGTTGTTATCTTGGCTCAAATTGATTACATCAGTATCCACATTATGACATGTATGCAGTCAATTTCATAAAAATTGTTAAATACTAGTAATAATAATTAAGACAAATTGTTTAATCACAATTTAACTTTTCATTCTTTGACTTGTATATAAGCTCGGATAAGCGAAGAAATCCTGTACGCATCTCGTTCTTCATAGAAGTCATCTCGTCACGTACTTTCTGCCAATATTCATCTTGTTGTGTTTGTATCTTCTTCAATCGTATTTCCATCTCTTTCAATCTCTTCCATCCTTTATTATTTTCTCCTTGTTCTTTTTTAAATGATGTAGGATTAACTTCTTTTTTCATATCACAACCAACATTTGAATGTTGTATATCATCCTTACAATCATCATTTTTTTTCAGCACCCCCTCAACATTGTCAATATCCTTCTGAACATCATCCTCAAAATCATCATCATCAACACCATAATCAAACTTCTCTGGTGATACAATCATTGGATCAATTGGAAATTGGCTTTGATCGATACTCGCCCACTAGGGTTTCCTAATTTCTTCATCGGAGGGGACTAGATATTTGAAGATGGTGAGCTACAATATATATATAAATGAGAGAGAGAATTATAATCAAACATAAATAAAGTTATTTAAACGTAAACAACACTAAGACATCCTTACATTTCTATACTTGAAAATGTTATCATATAACTCTACATAACTGGGAATCCTTGTGCATTTCCAATTCAAAATTCTAGGAGTGACATTATTTACCCTTGACGCATACCCAAGCATATCCCATTTGGGTATTGCTTCGATTGCCCATACCTGAAAATGAAATAAATGAGTTCATAGTAGCTCCACGACCACATGCATGATGTCATTAAATAAATCACAAAATATCACACATCACCTGGAAAGCTGTGACAAACCCATAAACATTGTACTTCTCAGCTTTCCGCTTTGCTGGAGACTCAAGAAGCTCCTTGTACTTGTTATCACGACCATCAACACAAGTAGAAATAGAGTCAAATGTCCTACCGTATAAGAATGTTTCCCATGGAAAACTATTAAACGCATCTAAGTTATCCACTAACTGCAACGCCCAATACATAATGGCATTCCTATCGTCCTTGCCAACCAAAGTCATCTCCAAAAAAAAGTACTAAAGCCAACTTCACCATATCATCGTCACTAATATTATTATCAGGACCAAGATTCCTAAACCAATTAGCAAACATTTTTACATTAACTTTACCATCTCGAAAGTAGGATCGGAGGATCCTTTTATCCATATGTTTGGTGATGTATGATGGTGATTCACATGAATCTCCAAAGGTAAGTCTAGTAACCAAACAAAACTCCACCGCGCTAAACCTTATCACCTCATTTCCAACATATAACCACAAAGTCGAAGTCGTGTCATCGACATCCCTAACATGACACTCCCGAAGCAAAATATGGTGACAAAACTGCCCAGACAATACCATATCACTCACGTCCAAAAAATAACCAAATCATGTCACTTTAAACATATCCAGTTGTTTATGTGAAAAAATTTCTTTAATAAGTCTAATACTCTCCCAATTGCAGTATCCACTAACTCGAGATGGAAATCGATCATCTTCCTTAATTTTGAGTGATTAACGTAGTTTCTTTCGACCCATGCCGCTTAACGTCGAAGAAAAACACTTATGACGATATCTAACTGATCACAAATCATAAAATACGATCATCTTTCATACCTCATCACAAATCAAACACACACACAAACACTTAAACATTTAATTACACACTCAATATAATCAATGATATTATATAATCAGCTCACTTGATAATTATCAAGAACCCACGCAAAGAGTCAACATTAGCTCTTAAAATCACTTTACAAGAAATAAAACAATATGCATATCTCAGATACTCAGCCTCCACATCTAATCTAACACAATGAGGAAATTCATCCTTCCAGAAACAGTCACCATTCATCCTACAATGTTAAAGAAAAATTAATTAGCATAATTGAGTTTTCTTTGATTGGAGCTATTAAAACAAAAAGCTCCAAAGAAATAATCAATCTACAACAATTGCAATCAAGATGTTCATATAATGTAATTTACATAAAACCCAAAATACTGCAAAACATAATATTTTCAAAATACTTCATCTTGCAAAGCCAGTTGAACAAATGGTGTGACTGCAGAGAAACCAAAAAACAACACATTTTGCAAACCCAGTTCAACGACAATCAATCACAAAACAAAATTGAATACTATCTTCGAAAGACAAAAAACTCAATATAATCAAATCCAATTGCAGAGAAACAAAATTAACAAACATACACACATGTTGGTACAGTGGTGCATCGAACGGAGTGGCTGCAGCCAGAAGCAGAAGGATGATGAACGAAGCGGCGGGATGCCCATGCGTCCTTGTTTCGTGAAGGCAAACATCGACGAGCATGATTAACGGCGGTGGAGAGATGGTGAGGGATGACGAACGAAGCGGCGGGATGGTGACGGATGATGAACGAAGCGACGGGATGCCCACGCGTCCTCGTTTCGTGAAAGCTGCGTCGACTAGCCGGATTAACGGTGGTGGAGAGATGGTGAGGGTGACGATCGAAGCAGCGGGATGGTGAGGGATGATGAATGAAGTCGCGAGATTCCCATGCCATGCGTCCTCGGTTCGTGAAGGTCGTCGTCGATGAACCGGATTAACGGCGAATAGCAGCTTCACGACGATGATGGACGAATTGGGGGTATCGAGTCAATCGGGATGGCTGGTAGGGAGGGTTAGGGCAATTGGAAAATTATGGACGATTTGGGGATATTTCTTATTAAGGGTAATTTCATCTTTCAGGGGAATTTTTGCTATAATTTTTTTTATGGGGTATATTTGCAATAGAGGCCCTCAAATGGGGATTTTTACTAAAATCCCTTATTCTTTATGTACAACATTGAGATATTTGTATAAAAATTTGTCAATTGTTAAACGTCTTTAATGATGCTACTAACAATTTATCTGGTATTTATTATCCTACTACTCGTTTATTTATTATCGAGAGAGTTAATGTTGTTGGTGTATTTTCTGAGTGTGCAACCGATGGACAATTACGTATTTGCATTGATGTTATGAACGAAAAATGGTTAGACTATTATAGGGAGTTTCCATCTAATTATTTGCTTTCATTGTGTTTTAATCCACATTGTAAATTAAAGTAGGTAGTTTGAATGATTATTTAAATTGTTATTATGAATGTTTAGGATTGGAAGAAGAAATTGATGTTGATAGTTTTTGTACTAAAATCAAGGTATTATTTTATGAATTATACGATGAATATCTTAGTATTTATAGTTCATCATTGAACATTAATATTTTACGAACCGAAACTATACCTCATACTACTCCATTATCCATATTTATTTCAATTTTTATTTTATTTTATCATATATATATATATATATATAGTTTTTAAATTTCCGATTATCCAATAAACTGATTTCATATGTTTTTTAATTTATTATTTTAGTTCTTTTTTTTAACGAAATCGAACAGAAAACTGAAACCGAACCGAATCAGAACCGAGGTCACCTATAGTTCTAATGCAGGTTTTTAAATTTCCGATTATCCAATAAACTGATTTCATATGTTTTTTAATTTATTATTTTAGTTCTTTTTTTTTTACGAAATCGAACAGGAAACCGAAACCGAACCGAATCAGAACCGGGGTCACCTATAGTTCTAATGCAGGATTTCCATCGCAATTGTTAAATTTTGTCTCATCAAGTAAAGCCATTTGGATATTTTCTGTTCAAATGTTTTAACGAAGACTATAGCTTCATGCCCTATGTTGTTCCGACCGGATCAAATATTAATAGATAAGCCCGAACAGTTTTAGGATTTGGGTCCTGTTGGACACGATTGAACAGAATCCTAGCCCAATCGAAATTGCATCAAATAAATCCTCAGAGTTCCATGTTACGATCAAAAACATCTTGCTTATTTCAATTTGATTATAAAAAAAAAATCTTTTGGATTGTGAAAGCTAAGTTTGATATCAGTGCAAACAGGTATTTTGGTACTTTAAAGTTTAAATTTTAAATATTAATTAAAATAACAAATAAAATAAATTAAATTATAAAAAGGAAATCCTTAAAAGCAATATGAAAATATGAATAATGGAATATATACTACTTAACGAATTAAATATTATATTAAAAAAACACAAAATGGATGTAATATATAAAAATTTAAAAAGTTTTGAGAATATAAATTACAATAAAAACAAACAAAAAAAAACAAAAAAATGATTATACTTAAAAAAACTAAAACTTTAAAAAAATTGAAAAAATAAAAAACATACTATTTTAAAAATTATTTAATTTATTTTTTCTTTTAAAAATTATTTTATTTAATTTCAAATTGAAAAACAAATTAAGCCTTTGAAAAAAAAAATAATGGAGGTTGGGGCTTCCTTCATTTACATATTGTGTATTATTTTGTTATAAAACAATCTTTTTTTGGTTTATATATATGGAGTCTCCCCCATCCCCACAAAATTGTCTAAACAATCAGAATTGGCATTTTTATCAACACTTTTGAAGGATAGCGAATCAATGAACCATCCTTGACTTATTGTTATCTCTGTGAATGCACCATTTGATTTATAAATCCACCTCGTCCCTCCTCGGCCTATAAATGGTCATGTCTTAGTCATGATACCCGGAGCTGGTCCTAACATTTCGAAGGTTTTTGGGTAAAATCTAAAAAATAAACCCCTTATTAGAGATGGTAGTGGGTCGGGTTCGGGTGGATTTTGTAAAATCCAAACCCTTGTGAAAATTTTCCTCACCCACACCCGCCCTTGAACCCGTCTAGATAAGCGAATTCGTGGGCGGGTGAGAACCTGCGGGTTATGGCTGCATCCATACCCTCACCCGTGAACCCGCGAATCACCCGCGGGATACCCACAAACCCGCAACCCATAAATCCGTGATTTATCATTTGTAAATTTCAATATGTAATCACCTATTTGATACTTAATTGAATTAAATTTTCATCTCTAATTCCCTATTTGATACATTACAAAACAATAATAACCATAAAAACAAAACGATAAAAAATAATTCAAATGTCTATGTATGTTTATATACACATATTTTATTTATACGGGTTCACGGGTCCAACCCGTGAGTTTGTTTTTTCAACCCGCACCCGCCCGAGAATTCACTGGGTTTTTCATTAAACGGGTTTACGGGTCTACGGATCGTAAATTCACCATCCACACCCGACCCTATAGGGTCGGGTTCAGACAGGTGCCCTCGGGTGCGGGTCAAATTGCTATCCCTACCCCTTGTGAGTGACTGTACATACACGGTACGCAACACATGACTAAAAAGAAATTTCGAAATCGATCCAAAAAAGAAATAAAAAACTTTAAATCGATTCAAAAAAGACAAAAAAAATAAAAACTTAATTACCTAGATAGGAGATCTTGATCTCAAAAAGTTGAGTCATTTGTTATTTATTATTCTTATTATTTTTAATGTTTAGATTTTTAAAAAACATTTAAACCCTTTTTATCATATCCACTAAACACAAAAAATAATAAAAAAACAATAGGCCCTTGTTTCTTGGGCCCTGAGAGGGGCGCCCTCAGGGCCGGCTCTGCTCATGCCTTAGTATTTACCTCTTTATTGCAAAAACATGATTAACATTTTTTTTGCAAGAACAATCTGTTATTAACCACCGTAATTAAAGTGATAGAAAATTATTCAACAATTGTATTTAAATATTGTTTGCTTAGCACATAGTTTGAATCCAAACACAAACACATAATAAATTTAAATAATCACATAATGCTAGGAATCAAACCCAATACTCCCGAATACAACTGTTTTGATATGTCATTGAACTAAACGGATAGAAAATGGTCCAATAATAGTATCCAAACACTCTAATATAATAATATATAAAAATAAACATAAATCAAAGGAAACGTGTCAAACAACAATTGAATACTCAAAAGTGAACATACCATGCCTCTCTAATTAACAAAGGAAAGCATCTTACATAATAAAAGTTATTAGGTGTCAGATCCTACACGTTTCACCATTCAGGATTGTGACTCTAATATTACAGTGTTGTGATCTTGCAAAAAAAAAAAAAGTGCGTGATTCCGCATCTGAGAAGCGCATGAACAAACTAGAGAAAAATACTAGCAAAAGAAACTAAAAAAATTAGAGAGTATGAATGAGAGAATTGAAAACTCCCTGTATTTCTTCATTATTGATGTGTTCAATTACAAGCTTCAGCTTTATATAGTTGCTGAGTCTAATCTTAAACTGTACTACTGATGATCAGGAAAGTACAACACCCGGGTGATTGATGATGATCATCACCGATTTATTTCTGGTAACAGATCAGCATATTATGTTATAAGACAAGGAGGGAAATTTGTCCAGCTAAGGACTGGTATTTGATGATGATGAACGATGATCGTATGGTTGTTTTTCTGATGATTTACAACTATATTCTTCACAGCACCAAGCATAGTGACTTAGCCTTAGGGTTCTCAATTTTTCCTTGGCCAGAAGAAGAACTAAACAAGTCTGATGTATGCTTTATATAGACCCCTAAGGCATCAAAATAATTGCCTCCATCAAGTCCATGAAAACCAACAATAATCCCTCCTTTCATATAGAATCTAAAAGGAGCACTTCCTCTCATGGTACCAAATGGTCCATATATTGTTCGGTTTGTATAGAAACATAGAGATTCGATGTCTTTGACATTATCACGTAGAGTCCCGCTTATGGATACCAGATATTCTTCTGGCCAATTGAGTGAGAAAACCTGCATATATATTGTACCATATTTATTCATAGAAACAAATTGAAGCCTTTATAACATAAAACAAATTAATGGTAGCAAAGGAAAATAATAAACATTTTAGTACTAAATCAACATATATATACCTCATGCATTTCATTACTGGAATTAGTTTTTATTGAATGTTGAACTTCACTACCCTTTTCATCCAAACTTTTGAAGAGAATGCACTTGATAGAGTCTCGATTATAACCAATTTTGATCTCTGTTGCACCATTTAGCATATAGCTCAATTCCTCCTCAGTTGATGACCTTGACCAACCCCATGGCCCTACCTTAATGCATTCGTTCTCCTTCAAAGGACCAACAACCTGCACCAAAATAAAAATATTAATGTTAGCAATTATATAGTCAATCTTATACATTATTATGATTAAATCTTAATCAAAGTTTAAATAAATTTATCGGTTTGATGTAATATTTCAAAAAAAAATATTGGTTTGATTTTGTATATTGTTGTGGATAACTGATATCATTTCTTTTTAATATTTAACCAATTTTACCAAATTTAAACTAATCATATAATTTGGAAAACAAAATTACAAAAGTTATATCAGTAGCTCCGCATATTGTTTATTGGAAATTTTACACCAAACGGGTCAGAGGCAGAATTGGGGGAAATAGCACCAAACGGAGTTGACATTGTGGGGATAACAAGAAGTTAATAATTCTTATAAAAATAGCGTCAAAGTATGTGGTGAGACCAATATCTTCCGATTTATTCTTTTACCCTCTTTTTTTAAATACTTTTTATCTCTCTTTCTTCTCTTCTCTCCGTTTTTTTTTCAAGAACCTCCATTGATAGTGGTCACCTCCACCAATGGAGATCGAAAAGACCTCCATTCGAGGTCCATAAGAAAAAGATAAAAAAATTATTTAAATCTATAGAAATAAGTCTTGGGTATGACGGAAATAGGCCTCAGGTAACCTATCCGAGACTTATTTACAAAGCAATAAATCTTCGTTAGGATACCCGAGATTTATTTCCACCATACCCAAGACTTATTTCCGGATCTTTTTTTTTTTTTAGAGATCTAGAAATAAACCTCTGGTACGGTGGAAATAAACCTCAGGTACCTTAGATTTTGTTTTTTAATTTTCTGTCAACTTCTTCAACCTCTATTGCATGTGAGATCAGACCTCCAATAGAGGTCGTTTGACGACCTCCTCCAATGTAGGTCGAAACCTACTTCCATTGAAGGTCGGTTCGACGACCTTAAATGGAGGTTTGTTCTACTCCACTGTTTAACCTCCATCAATGGAGGTTTTTGGAAAAAAAAAACAATACAAAAAAGAATAATTGTAAAAATAGAGATATTTTTATCCATCACCATCTTTTGGTGCTATTTAAATTTAAATAATTAAATTGGTGATAGTTCCAAAAATACATCCCCAAAGAGTGCTATAAATTTGAATACCGGTCAAATATCTTCTTTCAGGAATGTAAGGTATCTATTCCCCAATCCTTACATAATCAGGGATATATAAATCTCTTCACACATAGGGATATGTATAGTGAAATTTAAACCCAGTATCACAAACATGTAATGAAATGGATGTGCGTTAGCACCAGTGATTGGTCATGCTATCATAACTAAAAACAAATAAATAAAATAAAAGTATTAACCGATCATATTGAAGAAATTATATAAAATCGATCTTTAATTACCTTGCTCTTTGGTTTCACGACTTGTACTTTGCTTGAAGGACCCAACAAGTCTTTAGAATGCTTGACATACACCCCTAGAGTTCCATGTGTCCACTTCCCATCACTCAGTACACTTCCATAAAAACCAACAATGACTCTGTCATTCATAGGAAATTCAAAAGGAGTGCCTCTATCATAGCCAAATGGTCCGTATTTTTTCATATTTGTATGAAAGCATAGAGATGAGAAATAATAAGCTATTTGACCCCGATAATAAGTCCCACTTAATGAAGTAAAATATTCTTGAGGCCAGTCGAGCATAATCTGTTGTGCGATCGTTTAAGTCAGAAGAGACGAAAGAAAATGTCAAATGATAAAAATATTTATTAATTCTTACGTACCTTGTGTACATCTTTATAATGATAGCCAAATGTATCCGAATACTCGACATTACCATTTTCATCAACACCTTTAAAGACATATGATATAACGGCAGTGTCGTCACAAGTGATCATTATCCCTGTGATTGCACCCTTTGATTTATAGCTCCATTCCCTTCCTTGCTGCTCACCGAATGGCCCTACTTGAAACGCTTCAAGCTCATTGAGAGAACGCTGGATAGAATACGACGCCTTTTCTACCATTTTCTTAATTTCCAAATAGAAATATTAATTTTGACTAATCAATCCAATATAAATTATGAAAAGTCATTTGAGCATGTGAATTCATCTCATGAATTCCAAAATATAAATTCATCGGTTACAATGAATGTCATCTCATGGTGAATGTACGTCTAGAGTTTCTATAACATGAATACTCACATAAAGAAAAATAATGATCACTTTACCTTCAGAACATACATTGCAATAACAAAAAACTTTTCATACTATAAGTTACAAAAACAATTTAAAACATTAGATGAGAACATTAAGTATAGTATCACGTTTTGTCATATGATTATAAATATGTATTAAATTCTGTGCATGCCTAGTAAATGACCGTGAATATATATATATTTTTACAATATTCAGTTGTATATAAACATGCCGCACATTGTTAATTAAGATAAAACCCATAAAAGTTTCCATGGTGGACAAGCTATGAAAAAAGAAAGCTGTAGTCATGAACAATAGCTCCCTTACCTGGAAAAGAAACAGCACCCAAGAACTTTGGAAACTATATGAGGCAGGTGGTGTAATTGAATATTTGAAGGTCTGATTTTGGTGTCCATTTTATAATAGAAAAACTGGAGAC
Source organism: Dipteronia dyeriana (assembly GCA_032871835.1). Lineage (NCBI taxonomy): Eukaryota > Viridiplantae > Streptophyta > Magnoliopsida > Sapindales > Sapindaceae > Dipteronia > Dipteronia dyeriana. Next base: position 88,765,731 of record CM065295.1, on the reverse strand, counting down.
AAAGCTAATTCTGAAGTATTAAAGAATAACTTGTGCAACGGGGGATGGTATATATGATATATCACAAACACTTGCTTTCCTAAAAAGTGATTAAATTAAGGGTTTTTGTTAATTTTTTTTTATGGTACTCTTTTCAATGTCATTGGTAGAAAAGTCACCTAGTTAATAAGTATTATAGAAATAGCATCAATTAATGGAATCTGTCAAAATTACCCTTGATAGCACCATTTCTTTCACTTTTCTTTTTGCTTTGTAAATCTCTCTCTCTCTCTCTCTCCTCTATTTTTTTTCAAAGAATCAATGGAGGTCAAACAAACCTCCTATGGAGTTGAAAACGACTTCTGATACAGGTCGTTGAAACGGTTGACTCTATTAGAGGTCGTCGAAACGACCTCCGTTATTTTTTTTTTCAAGAAATAAGTCTCGGGTAGTTGGCAATAAATCTAAGGTATTTTGATATAAGTCTTGGATTGCTGAAAATAAGTCTCGGGTTACCCGAGACTTATTTCTAGATTTTTTTTGTTTTTTTATCTTCTTCTTCATCGACCACCAATGGAGGTCGAGGTCATTTCGACCTCCAATGGAGGTCTTTTCGATCTCCATTTGAGGTGTGTTCAACCTTCATTGATGGATCAATGTGGCCTTTGAAAAAAAAAGAGGAAGAAAAAGGGAGAGATAAATTTAAAAAGTAAAAAGAAAAGTAAAAGAAGCGAGGGTAATTTAGTCTCACCATATATTTTAGCGCTAGAAAACATAGAATTAATAACTTGGTGATATTCCCACAAAACCAAACCCATTTGGTGTTATCTCTCCTATTCCCTCTTAAATTAAATCACTTTTCCTTTCGGAAGCAGGACATAAAAATAATCAATACTTAGACCAGTGATAGAGCAATGCATTGATGCAAAGAAGAAAGAGTACATGAAATGGAGTGGGAATTAATCAAGTCGTTATGCATTCTAAAAAAGCTGGAAGAATAATAGAGAATTTACGCTATTTGAATTCCAATGTTGATTAAGTGCCTCTAAAGAGTCAAAGATTCCCAAAACAAATTCGGATTCAGTTTCGCAAATATGAATCTCCTCTATCATTGTTGTAATGTTGTAAATACCAATGGTCATCTTCCTTTCCACCCAATCCATTATAACATCACTGCAGTTTGAACTCACCACTAATTATTTCCAAGTACAATGATAACAAACACAACTATAACGACATGAAAACAGGACCCCAAGAACCTCTGCGGCCTCTTGCACAGACGAGGTCTTACCAGCTAAACTAGCCTGTACCTGACCCATTTTGACATCTTCACAGTCAATCAAATTCATTTCCCAAACCAAAAGAAACCAAATTCTTACCTTCTCAAATTATTATTTTCACAATAATATATATATAAAGTGGGATTTCAAATCACTTCACTCTGCCCACTTATCTGCTAATTAGCAGAATCTTGCCAAGTTTAGCTCTTTTATTATCCTGAAACAGGGAATACATAGGATTTGATCTCTTTTGGATGAATAAAAATCCACATCAATCTTAAAAAATAAAATGATTCTCCTCAATCTCATGACATCGAGATTAAGAAGAACCTCTGCTCAGTATTAGTACAGTCTCAAACCATTTAAATCACTATATATCAACATCCAACTTCTTGGGTCTGTTGAGTCACGTCGCAGCAACCATACACACACAGCTAGCAAAGCAAAAATTCAACCTTACAAAACAACAATCCCAAATTAAGAACTCTTTCTACTTCCTCATCAGAATAACCACCCTTGGCCTTTATTCGACCATCTAGGGCAGAAAGCAATTCCCCTATCTCTATCAACATACATAACCAATAAAGCAAGTTTGGTTTCCCATCTTCGATAGGTCTTCACCCACACACCACCTCTAGAACCAAGAATCCAAAGCCAAACACATCAGTTTGCGTCGAGGCTTGCGCTGTTCTAACCACTTCGGTGCCATGTAATAACCAGCAGTTCCAATCACTTTGGGTTGTGGTAGCTAAATGTTCATGGTGGTGCATTCTAGCTAATCCAAAATCCCCCAGCCTAGCATTCATATCTTTATCAAGTAACACATTGCACATTGCTTGCCTTGATGTCCCAATGCAAGACTTTGGATTCCCATCCTTCAAGATCGGTAGCTAGGTGTATAACATAAATAAGGCAAACTTACCATAAAGAACAAGCAAAAGGCATATGAGAACAATAAGATATAACAAGTTACTCAAAAAACAATTGATTCTACAATAAAAACTCAACCTAAAGTTGTTGATATTTCTGATCATTTCTAGTTCTGTAGTTTTCTGCATGTGATTATTATTGAGGATTAATACTTCTAATTGCAAATTGTAAACAACGTATGAGTACTACATTCTAGTACCATGACCAATTCTAACAAACAAAAAGCAAACTTACTCTAAAGAACAAGCAAAAGGAAAACTTACTAAAGAACAAAAAAAGATAAAACAGACTACTAAAAAAGCAACCGATTCTGCAATAAAAAACTGACCCTGATTTTCACTGGTTTTTCACAGCCCATATAACACTTCTCAGGCCAGTATATAACAGTTTTGGTCATGCTTGAATTTAGTAATTAATCATCAATTTAGATGTATGTGATAGAACTGAGGCACAACTTGCATCGGTTAGGCTTGATCCGATGCAATTTTGCTTCGGTTGGGGCCTGACCGATACAAAACTTGGACCATCTACTGATTCTACATTACAAACGAGACTTTCTCAAAGAATTAGAGAGAGACACCAAATCTGGACTATCTACGCCGATACACTGGTGATCCTCCCATTCTCCGGGTGATTCGAAAGCAAACCACAGTGGATTAAAAATGCACAAATTAACACTACAAGTTATACAGTAGAGGCTATAACATCACCTGTACAATAATAACTGTAATTGGTGGCAGTAATAGGATAGTACAAGCCCTGATCAATAAATTGTTCAAGTTGATTTGTCAAATGTGGATATGATCTGGCGCCTTGAATCTAACACTACAATCAACAAAAATCGCAACAAGGATAGTTTCACAGAAGCATTCAAATAAAAATCATTACTTTGACAATCAGCCATTTCCAAGAGACATCCACAGCATTATACAGTTGAAACATGAAATAGAGAGATGCTGTACAAATTTTGATCTTTTGTGTATTTACCAACAACAAGTGATGACTTCCAAAAATTTCAGTTCTTTTGAACCAAAGAGCGCGACGTCGTTTTCGTTTTGGTCAAGTGAGTGAATGAAATGAACTTACAATCGTCTTCTTGCACAAGCTTATTCTGCTCCAGCAATCTCCAATTTGACGACTACCGCCGGTCAAGTTGTACTACTTAGAGAGGAACGGAGGCCGAGGATGGAGAAGGAACACGTCGCCGATATTTCGCTTTCGGCGGTTTCTCTCATTTCGTTATTTGTTTTCCTCTTCTGCTTCGTCGTCGTCGTCTCCTTCTCTTTGTCTGTGATTTTCTCCTTCGCAGACTCACACAGTTCATGATTTTCTCCTTGAGAGCACGTCAGCCACTTTTATGACGTGTGTGAGCACGTCACACCGATTGGCTGACATATCTAAACAAGTAAGCGTAGAGTGTCTCACGTGCATTGTCATAGAAGCCAATTTCACTCACGTGGTCAGACACGTCATTAAATAAGCTGATGTGTCTGTCCATGCGAGATACTCGTGGTTGAGATGTATTAGCTCTTCAGCCACATTTAATGACGTGCTCATATACGTCATCACTGTACCTTCTCCTTGCTGATTTGTCTGTACATGTAAGCAACTTTAGGCCGACATGTTATGACACGTCGGCTAATCCTAATGACGTGCCACACACGTCATAATTTTTTTGAAAAGAATTTGTTTCCTGACGTGGTCTTTCGTTTTGGTTAGAGAAGGAAAAATAAAATAAAATTTGGAGACTGGTTCTGGTAGCTGTGCAAAAACAGTCAATGATCCAACGGCGGCGACGATAGGCTATCAAAATTGGCTCTGCAACCCAGGTTCTCTCCTCCCTCTCTCTTTAAAAGCATCAATCTTGTGATACTCGTATTCATTTCGAAAACTGTTTCGAGTTTCAAAAGACACTCATACATCATTTCCCAGCATCCAAACATGCACACAGAATACTAATGTAATGTAATTTCATAGAGTTTTTTACTACATTTTGATTCGTGTATGTCTTTCAAGACCTTTTCACCTTCAAATTACTCCGTTCCAACCAAAAAGTTTGGTCCTTTTATTGAATCCTTTTCAATTTACTTCAAATTACTGCATTTTGATTTCGTTTCTTCATTTTTGTTTGTTTGTGACTCTATTAAATATTATGCACTAAATACTTTGTTATGTTTTGATTTGTATGTTTTCTGTGCACATAATTTTGTCCACCAAGTTTTGGTACATAGTTTGACAAACCTTTCTGATTTTATATATTCAATTGATGGTATTTCTGACCATTTCTTGTCATATAGTTGGCTGCATATCGTTATTATTGATGCTCAACACTTCTGATCGCAAATTGTAAACAACGTACAAGTACTAAATTCTAGTACCATGACCTATTCTAACAAGAGAAAGCTGCACAAAATAATCCAAAATGCACTCCTAGTCCTAGGATTCCAATACTTTGGTCTTAATCGAATGGTTATCTTAGGAATGTTAGTTGTAGCAGTAAAAGGTATCTACATCTTGTCTGTTTATAGATTCTAGAGGTCAGATACTTATGAAAAGTTACATAGAGAATGTAGAATGATTTTCATTGGTTGTACACAACCAATATATCACTCCTATGGCCAGCAAATAACAGTTCTGATTATGCTTGAATTTTGTACTTAATCGTCCACTTAGATGTATGTGATATAACCGAGGCACAACTTGCATCGGTTAGGCCTGAACCGATGTGATTTTTCTTCGATTGGGGTTGGACCGATACAAAATTTCATCAGTTCAGGTTCAGATCAAATTGAAGTGTACAATGGTAACCCAATTACTTGTTAGTATATGATATAAATTGAAATGTTGAACAATGTGTATAGGCTTGCATTTAGTTTCAGATTTTATGTAATACTAAGTGGAGGTGAGTTAATACTTCTGTCACTGATTTCAAAGTTGAAGAATTGTTTTTGTCATATTTGTGGAAACAGTCTAGATTCTATATATATATCTCATAGATTTTGCTGTGCTATTGCTCTCATTTTTATCCTTTTAATTCACACATTTTCATTTCAAGAGAATTGATCTCCCAACAGAACATATAGTCTTTGAAGTTATCTACTCTGTTTGTATTTTGTTGAACGGTAAGTACAAATGTAGAACAAGTTATTTTTTTTTGAAATACAACTACTGTCGGGACCTGACGAGATTAATTAGACACTACAAGCACGGTCCGGAATACTACTCCCATTATCGGGGAGAGGTTGCATATGGACTACAACTCTCACAATCGGAGAGAGGGTTGCTCCCACAAACCGGGAGAAAACTCCCCACACATGCTTGTAAAATGCGCATAGTGGAACTTGAACCCCTGACCATTAGGTGTAGAAAGAAGGTATACAACCATCTCTACTAAGAGGTGATGTACACAAATGTAGAACAACTTGTTAGGCGTGTTTGGCAAGAAAAAATAGTATCAAACAGTTACCAAACTTGGGTAACTGAAATCTAGGCGACAACGATTCAAAAATACTTAGATTAATATATTTAAAAGATTCATCGTAAAAACCAAGAAATGATATGCTACATTTCAAAACAGTTGATTTCATTTTCACATATTTTAAGTGTACACTTGCAGTGAAAGACAATTTCATAACTAACAAGCGATAATGGTCTATCCCAAATTTTTTGAAGAAACCAAACTTCAAGTCCTGCCATTGTTTTGCTTTGATGATCACGTTGCCATGACTTCCAATACATCAGTAAATGATGCTGCCTGTCCTCACTAGCCACCATTATATATACACCAAACATCTATTGCATTCTGCACCAGCACAAGATATCTTACCAAGCAATTTAATCTCTATAACTTGTTCAAAATCCTACTTCTAGCATGACCAACTCAAAAGGGCTTGTCGGGTTATCTAGCAAGTGGCAGAAAAAGGCTGCAATGAAGCGCCAGATAATCTCGTTAACAGGAAATGTTGATGGCCAGAACTCATCATCAGTGTCTAATAAAGGCCATTTTGTTGTCTACACTGCTGATAAAACACGGTTCACAGTTCCTTTGGAGTATCTAAGCAATAGTGTCTTTAGAGAGCTCTTGAGAATGTCAGAGGAGGAGTTTGGAATCCCAACTAATGGACCGATCACATTGCCTTGTAATAGAACCTTCCTAAAGTATGTTCTCTCATTGTTTAGAGGAGGCATGTCTGAGGATCTGGAGAAGTCTCTGCTAACTTCCCTGACAACGTGCCATTTCTCAGTGTCTTTGCTTGGTCAAGGACTGAGCTATCAAAAAACACTTATTTATAGCTATTGAAGGCAATCTTTATAGTCTGCACTTGTCCATATATAATTAGTGTACACAACTTACAGTTTGGCTGTAGTATACTTTCTTCAGTTTTATAGATATCAAATGAAAATCCGTTCTTCCACGATTTCTAATATCTCCAATTGAATGGTTGAATTTTACATGCAGATATGCTTATACTTTCAATTTCTGTTTGCATTACAGAACTATGATAACTGATATCAAAATCTCAAAGAATTGTTAGGCTGCTATATTTTTATCAGTATATTTGGTTGGTCATCAAGAGTCGGTACAAAGCTGATCCTAGCATACCCTTGTACAAAAATAGTCAAGAATGAGATAAATGTTAGGTAATAGAGAAAATTTTAATGTGTAGTAGTATTCTTGGAGCCATTTTGATTAAATTAGAGTATTTGACCTTTTTCGGTTTATGATTCCAAGCAAAATCATAGAAATGTACATATCCACACTCCTAGTTTGAATTCCTGAATTTGTAATGTAGTTAGTTGGTACTTATAGTTTTCTTCTAGGGGATTGGTCTTGTTAGTCTGATTAAACTATTGAAGAAATTCGATTACTAAACATATCTGGTTAGGAGATGGAATTATTATGTTGCCAGCTATGCAAGCTTGTCCAAGATCAAGACAAATTAAATTACTTAGTTTATGATGATTTATTGTTATATATAAGGAACACAATTGCTCATTCTAAAAAGCACAACAGGACTGCTTGAATTCGATAAAGGAAAAGATATATCAGCATGATCAGTTCCAAGAATCTCTTCAAGATGGCATGGAATAGGCAAAATTTTGGTTTCATCAGAAGGACAGCAAATCATGTCTGTGATAGTTGTTGTAGTAATGAATCATTGCTTACTGATCATAAGGTACATTTTTCCGTCAACACTTGTGATCGAAAATGATTCTCGATTTCCTTGGTGTATCACATTTCCATGTGATGCATCCTCGATGGAGTACATATTCTTATTGATCGAACGCGGTGCTGCTGCTAAAGATGTAGAAAAAGATATGCTGTTGATCATATCAGTTGCTACCAGTTGCTACTCATCACTGTTCCATTTCCATAACCAAGAGCAAACAACCCAGCATGTAGCTTATCACGACTACTGAATCAACCGGACTTCTTTGTAAATGATCAACACATTTCAAGTGCAAGATACCATTGCTCTTCTGAGATTTTTTATTTTTATTTTTTAGATTGTGATGTACATATAATACACATATAAGAAGCATTGAAATTTCTTAGGGTGCATCAAATTGAATTTCTTAAAAACAAAAAATCAGAACCTCATTCAAGCAGGCTAAAATGAGCCACAGAAATCTTCTGTTAGGTATAGTTTGCAAGCATCTTGGGTTGATCTTGCTTGGTTTTTGTGTCTCATGAGTCCATATCCAAAAATTAATAATTGCAGACAATTCATGCTCTTGTACCATGACTAATATATCCATCATGCAAGTAGTTTCTTTGTGTTTCAATCATCTTTTGCAAAAAAAAAAAAAAAAAAAATCCATTAAGGTACAACAACCAAGAATAAACAAACTTAGTAGCAAAATCAGTATAATATTCATAAAACTACAAAATGTATGCGAGTCATTTTACAAAATTTTGTGTAATCAAGTCATGATCACCAACTCAACAACTACAAACTATCAATGGCTGGCTAATTTGTCCATGATGAAGAGAATGAGACCACGATGAGTATCTACTGCTAACTATATACATAACCAAAGCTTCTTGCAGATGTCTATTGTCACATCCTTGGATCAAAGACACTGCATACTCAATGAAAACTGCATCACAAGGTAGAGTGATAGGTCCATTGCCCGGCATACCAAACTCTTCCTCAGACATCCTCAAGAGTTCTTGAAAGATTTGATTGCTCAGATATGAGATAGGGAGCACAAACCGTGCTTGATCAGCTGTGTAGACAACAAAATGGCCATTATCTGCCACTGATGCTGCTGCTGATGTGATTAGTCCTGGTAGTGAAATTCTTTTCCTTCTCAAGGAAGCTACTCTCTGCCATTTCCTTGCAAGCTTGATGAGCTTCTTAGGGTTGATCATCATTTTGTGTGTGGCTAATTTGTGAACTAGAGAAAAAATATTATGAGAAATGAGAAGAGATTTAGTTATTGAAAAACTCTCGAAATGGTGATGAGTTGAGTTGAGTGGATGGATATGCAAATGAATTGGCTTTATATCAGAAGGCTAGAGAATACTTGTTTACATGTGGGTTTCATGTGTAAGGTTCATGGGTGCATGACCATGTGCTATAGTTTGAAGTCATGGTAGTTTTGCATTGATGGCTTGTTAGTAGTTTAAGGGAGAAATGGGTCCCGAGTTGTTCAATATATATTCTAGGACTCTCTTAGAATCACAGAAAAAGAGAAGTCAAATAAATAGATAAAATTGATAGATTGTATCTAATAGATCTATAACTAATTCACGAACATCAAATGAACCTATATTGTTCTGATTTGGCAAGGGAAAATGATTTGGCAGAAGAAGACGCAAATAGCATGCTGTCCCCAACATGTTCTGCTGAACTACCAAACAAGGAAAAACTTCTGTGGCTCAAACAAACTCAACCTTTTATGGAATTCTATCAAAAAAAAAAAAACTTAAAGTATCAATAAACAAAACAATGCTTTGAGAGTCGCACAATTCTCTATTTTACATTCTTAATGTCTCCTAACAAATAAGAATGACACTCAAGAGGGCCCCAAGTGATTAAAAATCCACAGAATACCTAGAAGGAGATTGCAGGCATGAGGCATCCCACATTCCCTTGCCTCTTCAATCTAATTACAAGTACTTAATTCCTTACCAGTACCAAAAGTTTCGAATCGATAAGAATTCAATTTTATGTATAGAAAGTGGGTTGCTAAGTGTAGGGTACATTTTAAATAATCACATGATCATATGTATGCTTATCAGAACTTTGCAAATTAGTAGACTTGAAATGAATAGATAGTTTTCAGCTAATTCCAATTTGATAATTTCCCACACCAAACCTAACATCATGTCAAGTCTTGAAAGCCCTTCTTACAACACCATCTCATGGTTTTGCATCTAATGTTGTGAGGTGACAACTATAAGTCTAACAGAGAAAATATGATTATGCAAAAATAACTCTCATCCTCCTTATTTGAAAAGCAAGTAAATAAAACATAGCATACCTGAATAACACTGGAAGACACTCAAGTAGAAGAACTAAAAGATAGTCAGGTCCTTGCTCGTTACACTTCTGATGCCATGATCAAGGAATTTTTCTGATTTGAAGCAGGTTTTGTAGCAAATGATGCAGATGCTGATGCAAGGTTATGCTTTAGACCACACTTCCATCAGACTATTGGAAATAAATTCAAAGAAAAATTATGTCCTGAACATTCTAGAATCAATGAAAAAATCGCAAGAAGGGTTGTTACACAGAATTGAAGCATTGAAATAAAAAAACCATTACTTGACAATCACAATCAGCAATTTCTAAGAAAATAATACCAGGTGAGTTTCAGCATTCCTGTCAGCAAACTCATTATACAATTTTACAATTCAAGGACTGCCACCACCCCTGTACAAGTATAGTTTATCTGGCTCTGTATCGAAAACAAATTCGACTGTCAACAAATTATTCAAGCTATTTCACAAATTTGATATAACAAACTCATGCTCTATCAAGAGCCAAAACAACAGTCAATTGAAAGTATTACTGTCGACTCAGCTGAAAAAGTAAAGTCAATTCTAAAGCAAAAAAAAAAACTACCAAATACAAAATTTCCCCAATTATAGTTATCGAGACACTCGAAACATAAATCAACACCACGGATACATTAATTCAAGCTTACAAAACCCTAACAACCCAATAACATGAACAAAAATCAGCCAAATTTCGATGCAAAAAGCCCTAACAAAAATCTCTATGTAAGGTAGAAAAAGTTAACTGTAAATTCATAGCGAATGGTGATGCAAGATTAGGGTTTTAGAGATGTTCCAGGATCAGATGATGTATTTGGATTTGAGCTTCTTTATTCTTGTTTTCCATTTTCTTTCTCATTTCTCATTAATCGTCGTGCTCGTCTTCTTTCTTCTAATTCTCTGTAATTATCCACGTGTCTTGCCACGTCACTCCAATTGGCTGACGTGTAAGCATGGAATAGCTCATGTGTCACGTCAAATCAGGTCAGCCATTCTCACTCACTTGATCGGACACACGTCATCCAATTGGCTGACATATCTATCCATGCAAACGACTCATCGCTTGGGTGGCTAAACTCATCAGCAAAACTTGATGACGTGCCCACACACATCAGCAATGTACCCCTTCTCTGCTGATTTGCTTGAACACCTGGACAATTTTATGCTGACGTTCATAACACGTCGGCCATTCGTAATGATATGTCTACACACGTCATAAATTTTAGTTTTTTAATAAATTTGTTTCCTCACTGACGTGGACATTCGTTTTGTACTTTTTTTGGGTGAAGAAACTTAAAAAAAAATTGTTGGCTCTCTGGTAGCTATGCAAAAACACTCGGTGATCCGACGACGGCGGCGACGATGGAGTATCAAAATTGGGTAATGCATGAGAGGGGATGGGAAGAAGAAGAAGATTGTCATACTTGCCTCTGCAACTATAAAAGCACCAATCTTGTATTTTTCAAAAACTTGGTATGTGTTTATTATATATCATTTCATTGTCTGTCTTTTCCCATTTGATTTGTGTATGTCTTTCAAGACTTTTTGAGCTTCAAATTACTCCATTTCAACCACAAAGTTTTACCCTTTCATTGAATCTTTTTTAGATTACTGCATTTTGGTTTTAGTTTATTGAGATTGTTTATGATGTCTCTAGTGTATATTATTATAGCAAGCAACTAATTATACAAATGTAGTGTAAGAGGAACACTGTTGAAGCTTAAAATTTGCTCTTGTAGATTCCATTTATTCGTGTTGTTCCTTGTCTGTTTTAGTTTCTTCATTTTGTCTTTTTGTTTGTTTGTTGATTCTGTGTGGTTCATCCTTTGAAAACCCCTCATGTCTCTGGTTTTGTACTTGGTATATTATTATAGCAAACAACTAATTCTGCAAATGTAGTGTTAGAGGAATCATTGTTGAAGCTTGAAATTTGCTGTTGTAGATTCCATTTAACACGTTGAAATCTTTACGCATTTCTGGTCGAGCAGCTTACCTAGTCACTTGTAACTTCTTCGTCTTCTTTATCTAATTCATAGGTAATTAGATTTTATTAAAAAATTTGTTTGCAAAGAATCATTTACAAGTGATCTAAAAAGACTAATCCTATGGATGGTGAAAGAAACAAGAGAGTTCTTTGCTGGAAATATACTCTTGGTTGTGAACTTCTGCTTTGATTACTCTGAAGTCCCCTCAAGACCCTACAGAACTCATTTTTTAGGACTTCATTGGATGCCCCTGGAAGGATTATTTAAAGGGTGCTGAAACAGTACAAGAATTGAGAGTAGAAATCCTAAGATTAGAATTGCAAAAATATTTATGCCTTAGAATTTTTATGCATACCTTAACTCACGTTTGATCACACGCCCAATATCCCAACCACCAACTTTCCGATTTGATGATCACATCGCTTTACTTCCAATCACCACAATATAAAGAAGACACCGTTTAGTGATGTTGTCTTATCAGTGTGAATATATACACCACAACTCACCATTGGTTTCTTCTAAACACAAAAAACCAGGATCTCTTAATCTCTTATAACTCATACTTTTAAGCTTGCTCAAATCATCATTCTAAGTTTCAATCATGTAAACCATGTTAGGAATTTTATGAAATGTTCCAAGAACTAAGAACATTATTGATGTAAAGAAAATGTCATATTATTCAATTCATTTAACCAAGAGATTGCTTCAATTGTTTTTCCAAGCTAATAGAGTTTGTTTTCTATGATGTTTTGATGTAATGAGTTATGCTCATTGACGTTTCAATGAAAAGAGCTAATGAATATATCTAACAACTTATATACAGAGTTGAAGAACAGAACTTGACACATTTGTGACTTGTGAGAAATTAATCCTCTGATGACCATTGCCATCTCTGAGATATGATATTCTTGTTTAGGTAGTTATAATGTAATTATCATATATAGTTGCTATCAATGCCATTGTTTCTTGTTTCTATGACTGCCATCCATAACTCTCATGAAATGTAGATCCACTCCTTGTGATTTCCCCTTAGTTTGTATCTATTCTTGAGATTCTTACACATAAGATTTGAATTCTGTTAGCACACCTGACAAGAGCTGTGGTGTGTTTAACCCACAAGACAAAAAAAATGATCCCCTATGTCCACATGTAGACATGTATTCCTATATAACTAACTAGCTGCTTTTGCATAGAAAATCACAACGTGGAAGGGTTTATCTTAGATTCTCAACCCTTCTAGCATATATAAATACTTCTTCTATAATTCTAATCAGCATTGAAGCATCATTTCAGGGTTTAGAATCCTAATATCTTTTACTCTTCTTGATCTAAATCATTAATTGTTACTTAACGTACTGTGTAACTGTGTCAGACAGCATGATCAACTGCAAAAAGCTCATCATGATGGTAAGGAAGCGGCAGAGGCAGGCTGCCATGGGGAGAGTTGAAGGAATTTCATTACCAAGAGCCACTGCAGAAGTCGGTGTGGAGAGTTGTAGCAAAGCATCATTAGCAGAGAAAGGCCATTTTGTCGTCTACACCATTGATCAGAATCGTTTTGTGATTCCGATGGCATACCTTAGCAATGACATCTTCCGAAAGCTCTTAAAACTGTCTGAAGAGGAGTTTGGACTGTCAAGTGATGAACCCATTACATTGCCATGTGATGCAGCCTTCATGACTTGCATTGTTTCTCAAATCAAACGGGGGGCAGCTAAAGGTTTGGACAAGGCATTTCTCGATTCCATTATGACCCGTCACTGCACATTTTCTGATGCCTTCCCTGAGGAACAACAATCGTTTGTTTGCAGCTACTGAGAAACTCCTGCATTTTGTGAAATCAATTGTTACTATAGTTCAACATGTAAATCAATCTCTTACATTTAAGAGAAGCCTTTATCAATTGTTACTATAGTTCAACATGTAAATCAATCTTTTACATTTAAGAGAAGCCTTTATCGAGAAGTTTGTAAACGTTTAGGACATTTATTTAGTTTTTCAAATATTTTTCGTTCACACAAGCTTTGCTTTTCTATTTGCATTACTGAGGAACAATTTGTGTGCTATAATTAACTCTAACAATGACAAAAGTTTGACAGAAGACAATTATTAGCATAATTTGTTTAAAACATAGTTTACTCTGACAAAAGAACATATAGCCGGCTTGCTATTTAAGCTTGTTCAAAAATTGCATCATTCTAAGTTTCGATCATTATCAAAATCAACCCAAAAAGACTCGTTGAATTGGCAGAGAATGGCTGCTGCGAAGCATAGAAGAATCTCATATCCATGAACTGATGGGAGTCTAGATGGATCAGTTGCTGACATTGGCCACTTTGTTTGTACACGACCGATAAGACAAAGGTTCATGGTTTCCTTGCAATCCCTTGAATCTCAGCAGAACTCTCTTCATTGAGCTGTTTAGAATTACAGAGGAAGAGTATGGTCTCTCAAGCCATGGGGCTATCACAGTGCCATGTGATAGTACAATGTTGGAGTACGACGTTTCGTTGGTCGGAAAATGGATTCCTGAAGAGTTGGAGAAGGCCTTGCTCACTTCCACAGCAACCATCATCACAACTCATATCATGTTTTCAAACTCAGTATATTATATTCAACATATTTTTGTTGTTGGTCATGTTTTGATTTGTATGTTTTCTATGCACATAATTTTGTCCACAAAGCTTTGGTTTTGCTGAAGATTTTATATATTCAATTGATTCTGACGAATTCTTGTTCTTTAGTTGGCTGCATATCGTTATTATTGATTCAATAATATCGATGCTCAAAACTTCTGATTAAGAATCGTAAACAAAGTACTAAAACTATGATTGAGATTGTTTTGCTTCAGAAATAATCTCATTATAGTTTAATTTTAGAAATAATCAACTTACAAGATAAGTTGATAATTGTTTGATAAATTGTTTTTTTAAATAATCAACTTAGAAAAAAAGTAAAGAAAAAATGTTTGATAAACTCTAATTGATTATAGAAAATAACCAAAATGGACATTTATTGTTAAAATATAATATATATTATTAAGGTATAGCTAATAAAAGAGAATGTAATTAATTTTTATTATTATTTCTAGCTTTTCTTTTCTTTTTTACAGTATTTTCTAATATATATTTTTTTTCCATTTTTTTCATTGCTATTTAATAAAAGATTTAAAATAAAAAAACTGAGTCAACTAAAAAAAACAATGACTGAGTCAACTCAAGCCCGGTCTTCCTCAACAAATTGAGTCAATTCAGTCATCTTCTCCATCAAGCTTCAACGACTCCGGGACCAACCTTTGCATCAACAACTCCGGCGTCGAATTCCCGAGATTCTGTCGCCGATTCGTTACATCATGGAGGAGCAAATCGGTGTCGAATCACGACGGAATCAAGACGACTGGCGACTGGCGAGGGAGGCAACTGGCAAGGGTGCGTCGGCATCGTTGTCGATGGAGAGGCGGTGTCGGCTGCGAGTGATATCATTCAGCCTCCATGTCTGGTGGTGGCCACCAACGTTGCTCATTTTCTTTTTTTATTTATTGATTATATTATTATTATATGTAAGGGTGATAGTCTTTTAATAAAATAGTGAGGGTATTTTGAACATCGTATAAATATTAAGCTAGTTTTTACTTTAAAAAGCAACCATAACCAACTTTTTAAAAGTTGCTTATTGGAGAAACAAATTATAAAATAAGTTGCTTTCGGAGAGTTTACCAAACAACCCATTTTCTCAAAACTCGAGAATAATCGTTAGTTTTTCAAGTAAAAACAATCTCAAATATAGTTTAAATTCTAGTACCATAACCAATTTGAACAAGAGAAAGCTGCACAAAACCATCCAAAATGCGCTCCTAGGATTCCAACACTTTGGTCTTAATCCAACGGTTATCTTAGGAATGTTAGTTCTAGTGTAAAAGTTATCTACATCTTATTATATATGTTTATAAGTTTGATCAAGGAAAGTTACATGTAGAATGATTTTCACTGGTTTTACACAACCCACATATAATTAAGACTTTTCAGGCCAGCAAATAACATGTCTGACCATGCTTGAAATTTGTAATTAATCATCAATATGGATGTATGTGATATAACCGAGACACAACTTGCATCGGTTAGGCCTAAACCGATGCAATTTTGCTTCGGTTTTGGGCTGGACTGGTACAAAATTTAACAGGTTCAGTCCAAACTGAAGTGTACAATGGTAACCCAATTACTTGTTAGTATCTGATATAAATTGAGATGCTGAACAGTGTGTATAGACTTGCTTTTAGTTTCAGATTTTATGTAATACAAAGTTGAGGTGAGTTAATATTTCTGACATTGATTTCAAAGTCGATGAATTGTTTATATTCGTGAACACAGTCAAGATTCTATATATCTCATAGATTTTGTCATGCTAGTGCTCTCATTAGTCCTTTTAATCTACACAATTCTGGAAAATTGATCTACCTATAGGACATATAGGATCCGTTTGAGACAATTTTTACTTTTGGTTTTTGTCAATAGAAGAAAAGTAGAAGCCTTAGCTTTTCAAATTCCGTTTGTATGGTAAATTTCAAAGTAGCTTTTATAACCAAAAGAGCTTTTAAAACTGTTTGGTTGAAACATTTTAGTAACTATATTTTGACATTTTTACTCTTTGGAATTTGTTTGGTTAAATTTTTTGACATTTTTATTTTAATTAAGTAAATAATATATAAGTATTTTTTTAATAAAAGTTTATTATATTAAATAATTTAATGTTTTTCTATTATATTTCCCTTAACAAGATAAATAAAAATCTTTTTCAAAAAAGAAATAAATAAATTCATAGATTGGTTGCAATGGGAGATAAGATTGGTTTATTTATCTACTCTTAACCAAAACAAATACAAAAATTCAATAAAAACCATAAAAATTTCTAGAAATTTTTTTAATTCAAATTGATATTTTTATTTTTACAAAGATATAAGCCAGATAAAAAAATTTAGAGATAAGAACCCTACAAACATAAAGATAATGAAAAAGCTAACAATTAATGATCCCAAATTAGATCCACATCATTGAGATTCTTATTTTACAAAACTAAAAATCCAGATAAATCTATAGAGATAAGAACACTAGAAACATAAAGTTAATGAAAAAAACTAACCAGTACTGAATCCCAAATTAGATCCACGTCATTGAAATCCTTATTTTACCAAGATAAGAACCTAGAAAAAAAAATACTGAGATAAAACCCTAGAAACACAAAAACAATGAAAAAGCTATCAATTACCGAATCCCAAATCAGATCACATCTTATTCAACAAGACAAAAGAAAACCCTGATTAAAGTTGCCTTTTTTGGTGTAATATTTTATCAAAAAAAATTACTTCAACTTCAAATACACAACCTAGCAACCCCAGTATTCACAACTTGTTATCTCTATATCAATAGAAGCACTCTGAGAGATTGAACCGGTGAGGAGGTCAACAAGGTCATACGCTGGATTTGGAGGTTGACAAAGACCTTCGCGGTGGAGACGACCGTCACGGAGAGCTGATAGGAGTTTTTTTCGTGGAAAAGAAGGAAGATGAAGAGAACAGATGAAAGAAAAATATAAAAAGGACATGAGTGACAATTTTTAGTTGTTATTTATAGTTAGAAGGGTAAGATTGGCAATTCGAAATAATCATTAAACCCACATACAAGCTTCCCGTGTTTTCAATTAAGACTGGGTGGGCTTGGCTTTTGTTAAAAGAGCTTACGATCTTAATAAGCTCTTATCATGAAACATCCAAACAAGTATGAAAGTTGCTTTTGGGCTCCAAAAGAGCTTTTAAGCTCTCCATAAGCTTAGCCAAACAAGGCCATAGTCTTTGAAGTCATCTACTCTGCACGGACTTTGTTGATTAGTAAGGGTGCGTTTGGCACGGAGATGAGACAGGACAAGGTGAGACTGGACTGGACAGGGTATGACTGTACATGTTGTTCTATGTTGTGTTTGGAAGGTCTGGACAGAACTATAAACTGTATTGTTATGCGTTTGGTATGGCTGGGACAAGACGTAACAAGTGATTCAAATTACTAGAGTACCCCTCTTATATAACAACATAAACTATAATATTATATATATTAATATAGATTAATAATATACATATATTATTATAATATTAGTATATTTATATATATTATATAATGTATAATATATATATATTTTACATAATATATATATTTATATATATTATATTATATTATGTGTTATATAAATATATATATATATATTACATATTATAATCATATATATTATAACAATATATATAATATAAAATATGTAATAAATATATATATATATATATATTATTATATACATATATTAACACGTAATATAATATATATATATATATATATATATAAATTAATATGTATTATTAATATATATATATATATATATATTTAATATAAATATAAATATATATATTATAATTTAATATATATAAATATATATTATATATATATTATTATGTAATTATAATTTATTGGATTTGATTGTAATAGTTTAAAAATTTAAAGGGTAAATTGGTTTTTTTAACACTTGTCTCATGTTATGGGACAAGTTGTCCTCGGGTCTTAGGTGAAACAAGTTTTTGTGATTTTTGTCCCACTTTATCCCGTTCTGTCCCGTTCCGTCCCATACTAAGGATGTGTCAAACGTGGGATAAGAACAAGCTGTCCCAACTTATTCTTGTTATGTTCCGCATACCAAACGCACCCTAAATGGTAGAATAGGTCATTAAAAGTATAACATAGTTACCGTTTAATCTAGGCAACAACGAATAAAAACACTCAGGATTACAATATTTACAAGATTCTTTGTAAAAAACAAGAAATGACATACTATGTACTTTCCAAGTATGGACTAGTTTAGTTGATTTCATTTTCACATATTTTAAGTGCATCCAAGGCAGGAAAAGACAACTTCATAAATAAGATACATACACTTGTGAGTAATTTTTGAAAAATTACTCTTGTGATCATTGCCATCTCTTTGATCTGATATTCTTGTTTGGTTAGTTAGAATGTAATTATCATATATAGTTTCTATCAATGCCATTGTTTCTTGTTTCTATGACTTCCATCCATAACTCTCATCGAAATGTAGATCCACTCCTTGATTTCCCTTTAGTTTGTATCTATTCTTGAGATTCTTACACAGAAGATTTGAATTCTGTTAGCATAACTGACAAGACAAAAGACAAAAAAAAAAAAAAAAAAATGCTCCCCTATGTCCACATATGTATCTATTCCTTGAAAGTACCTCTTAAATTCTCAACCCTTTTAGCAAGTATAAATTACCTCTTACTTCTAATCAGCATTTAAGAACCATTTCAGGAGGTTTGTTAGAATCCTAATATTATCTTTTAATCTTATTGAATCTTGATCTAAATCATTAATCGTTACTTAAGATACTGTGTAAGGCAGCATGATCAGCGCGAAGAAGCTCATCGGGATGGTGAGGAAACGGCAGAGTCAGGCTGCCATGGGGAGAGTTGAAAGAATTTCATTACCAAGAGCCACTGCAAAAGTTGACGTTGAAAGTTGTAGCAAAGCATCATTGGCAGAGAAAGACCATTTTGTCGTCTACACTTTTGATCAGAAGCGTTTTATGATTCCATTGGCATATCTTAGCAATGATATCTTCCAAGAGCTCTTAAAGTTGTCTGAAGAGGAGTTTGGACTGCCGAGTGATGAACCCATTACATTGCCATGTGATGCAGCCTTCATGACTTACATAGTTTCTCTAATCAAACATGGGGCAGCTAAAGGTTTGGACAAGGCATTTCTCGATTCTATTAATATTTACTCGTAGCTGCACATGTTCTGCTGCCTTCCCTCATGAACATCAACCACTTGTGAATCAACTGATTCTATAGATCATTATGTAAATCAATCTTTTACATTTCAGAGAAGCTTTTATTGTAAAGTTTTTAAACATTTAGAACATTATTTAGTTTTTCTAATATTTATCATTCACACAAGCTTTGCTTTTCTATTTGAGTTACTGAGGAACAATTTGTGTGATATAATAAACTCAATTTGTGTGATATAATGAACTCAAACAGCATCTTAAATTTAAAAATGGATTGCATTTCTCCAGGCTACATATATTAGTGTTGTCAAATTCAATTACTGAAACTGAAGATGGATTCATGTGAGAAAACAGAAACCATTCTCATCATCAAGAAATTTGACATCAAATCTCTGAAACAAAACCCCCACCAAACACCCATTTTACAACTATCCAACAATGTCAATCTTCTTCTTCTTCTTCTTCTTCTCCACTGTTGTTATAGTCTCCATTTTCATGGCTCTGCAATAGAACCAACATCTATGTCTGCCTGATAAGCAATCAATCTCCAACAAGACAACATCTTTTCATTACACAAACTCTTACAACTCCCAACACCTATTCATCTCCAAATTCCAATCACCCCAACCAGATTTTTTTTCCATGCTTTTCACTTTTCCTGACCACAAGTATAATAAATAAAAAAATAAAAAATTTAATCTTTTTGATAACATCAAATGCTATTCTCACCCACAAAAAGACTCTCAGTCATGCGCCGTCTTTGGTCGTTGAACGTCGCCGCTGTCCATCAAGCATCAGCTTATTTTGATAATTGATCGTCGCTGCCATTTTTTTTATTTTCTTAGCGAACCAGAAGAAAAAAAAAATGAAAAAGTCGAAAAAAAAAACACCACGTCGGGAAACTAATTTATTTTTTGAAATAAAATTGATGACGTGTCTGCACGTCAACGTAGAGTTATCGGTGTGAATACCCATGTCGTGTCATGCCATGTCATTATATGGTGTGTATATTGTCTGGACACATCATCAGACGTTTTTATACACGTCATCGTAAAATTGACTAAATGAACAAACATGTCAGTAGTGTATATGACGTGTTTGGACACGTCATTACATTGGCTAACATTTATAGACACGTTTGCTATTCTGCCCTGACAATTCCGGGTCACGTCAGCGAAAGTGGCTGACGTGTTCAGACACGTCATCAATTTGTCGTAATGGTGAGAAAGCATTTGAAAAAGAAGCGTTCTCATGTTATCGTTGCAATAATCTCCAAAATTCGCTCTCCAACTTCTCTCTACTTCAAAAACGGCCTGACTTTATTTGTCGTCTCGATTTTCTGGTAATTTTTTCTACTTGTTATTGACTTATATAGAGTTTTTTTAGGGTTTTTCTTAGTACTGTTTACATTGAATTTCGCTGATTTGTTCTTGTTATTGGGTTTTTTGTGTTTTGCTAGTTCGAATTAATTTATTTATACGATGTTATATTGTTTTTGTTGTGTTGATTTATTGTGTTTTGAGCGTCGATAACTATTGTTGGGGAAAAATTTCTTTGATAGAAAAATTTGTGCTTTAGAATCGACTTTACTTATTGAGCTCATTTGACTGTATAAGTCTTAATTGAGTGCTGTTTTGGCCGTTTAAACACGAGTTTGTTGTATCAAATTTGAGAAATAAATTGAATTATGTGTTTGACAGTTGAATCTGTTTTCACGAAAGAGCCCAATTGACTATACGGTAAGCTCATATGTTCTTCCATGTGCTTGTGTTGTACGGGGGTGGTGGCAGTCCTTGGATCGGAAAATGTATGATAAATCTGGTGACAGGAATGCTGAAACATACATGGTATTATTCTCTTAGAAATTGTTGATTCATTGTCAGAGTAATGGTTTTTATTTGATTATGTGAAACAACCCTTCTTGAGATTTTTTCGTTGATTCTAGTATTTTCAGGACATAACTTTTCTTTGAATCTCTTTCCAATAGATCTAATGGAAGAGGTGTAAAGCATAACCTTGCTTCAGCAAAACTTGCTTCAAATCAGAAAAATTCCTTGATCATGGAATCAGAAGTGTCAAGCGAGGACCTGGACCATCTGTTAGTTCTTCTACTTGAGTGTCTTCCTGTGTTATTCAGGTATGGTTTGTTTAATTTACTTGCTTTTCAATTAAGGGGGATGAGAGTCATTTGCATAATCATTTTTTTTTGTTCTGTTAGAATTATAGTTGTCACCTCACAACATTAGATACAAAACCATGTGATGGTGTTGGAGGAATGGCTTTCAAGACTTGATGTTAGTTTCTGGTGGGAAATCATCAAGTTGGAATTATCCCAAAACTATCCATTCATTTTCAAGTCTGCTGATTTGCATACATCTGATAAAATACATAGGAGCATGTGAATGTAAAATTGTACCCTACACTTAGTAATCTACTTACTATGTATTAAATTGAATTCCTGTGTTATTTTGGCTGTGCAAATCAATGTTGTTGCACTTTCGGCATTTTTTCACATAAGAGCATGTGATTATGTAAAATGTACCCTACACTTACCAACCCACTTTTTATGCATAAAATTGAATTCCTATCGATTCGAAACTTTCGGTACTTGTAAGGAATGTAAGTACTTGTAATTCGATTGAAGAGGCAACGGAATGTGGCATGCTTCATGCCTGCAATCTTCCTCTTGGTATTCTATGGATTTTAATCACTTGGGGCCTTCTTAAGTCTGCATTCTAATTTGTTTGGAGACATTATGAATGTAAAATAGAGAATTGTGCGACTCTCAAAGCATTGTCCTGTTTTATGGAATTTTTATTGATAAAATTCCATAAAAGCTTGTGTTTCTTTGGCAGTTCAGCTGAACATGTTGGGCTAAACATGCTATTTGTGTCTTTCTCTGCCAAATCATTTTCCCTAGCCAAATTGTTGAACCATATATGTTCATGAAATAGAAATAGATCTACAAGATATGTTCTATCAACTTGATCGATAAATTCGACTCATCTTTTTATGTGGTTCTAAGAGTCTTAAAATAAAGATTGAGCAACTTGGGACCCATTTCATCCTTAAACTACTAACAGGCCATCTATTCAAAACAGCCATCAGTTCAAACTAGCACATGGTTATGCACCCACGAACCCTTACACATGGAACCCACAGTATTCTCTAGCCTTCTAATATAAAGCCAAGTCACTTGCATTGCATTTCAATCAACTCAACCCTTCAACATTTCAGAGTTTTTCAAGAACTGAAATCTCTTCTCAATTCTCAGCACATTCCTTCTCTATTTCACAAGCTAATAACCCAAAAAAACATGATGATCAACCCTAAGAAGCTCATCAAGCTTGCAAGGAAGTGGCAAAGAGTAGCCGCCAGAGAAGGTAAAGAATTTCACTACCAGGACTCAACACATCAGCATCAGCAGTGGCAGATAAGGGTCATTTTGTTGTCTACACACTGATCAAAGGCGGTTCATGCTCCCCATATCGTATATGAGCAATCAAGTCTTTCAGAAACTCTTGAGGATGTCTGAGGACGAGTTTGGTCTGCTGGTTAATGGACCTATCACACTACCTTGTGATGCAGTTTTCATGGAGTATGCAGTGTTTCTGATCCAAGGATGTGATGATAGACATCTGCAAGATGCTTTGGTTGTGTCTATAGCTAGTAGTAGTAGATGCTCATCAATATTGTCTCATTCTCTTCATCATGGACAAACTAACCAGCCATTTCGAGTTTGTAGCTGATTAGTTGATGATGACTTGATCACACAAGAATTTTGTAAATGACTACTTGAATAGTTTAATGACATATTATATTGTCTCATTCTCTTCATCAAATTTTGTAATAGGTCAAATCTTACTCTCAAAAGTCAAAACTAGCCTTTGAAATTTAGGCTTAATTAAAGTAGTCACGCTCTTACAAATTCCAATTGTACGTTAAAAATCATGCAATTTTAGTTTTGACTTGAAATCAGTTGATTTTTTGAATGTACTTTTTTTTATTAATCAAAAAGTCCAATTCGTTTGAATAAACTTTAAATTCAAACCACCCGGCCGGGGACCTTATTCCCATCACAACTACTTAACGTAAACCGCACTTCCTCAATGTCAAAATCAGCCTCCAAGAGATCCCTTTCCTCATTAAAGAGAGGATTAATAGCCAAGTTTCCAACTTTTGGCCAAGGCCAAAACTCCTCCATGAAATGCTTCTTAAAATGATTGAAAACCCTCTCTCTAACCCGGTCAGAATTCGAATGCCTCACCCCATCAACACAAATGTCCCTAATGTGGTTAGTTCTTCTACTATTAGCCGTACAAATATACGACGAAAGAATTTGGAATTCTTGTCACCTTCCTTTAACCATCTAACTCTAGACTTTTGTCTCCACATTTGTTCTTCATGTTTGATGTCTTTCCAATAATCTTGAATTAGTTTAGCCCTCTTATTCCTTGAAGAGCTTTTGATTCCACATCTGTAAGTTTTCCTCATAGTACAGCAAGGCATTAGAACCTATATTTTTTTTATTGACCGACCTCTTGATTCTCACCTTTGTCGCCTGAAGCTTCAAAGAAAGAACAAAGCCAGGTGGGGGAGGAGCTAAGGAATTAAAGAAGTTGGGAAGTTGGGGGGGGGGGGGGGGGGGGGGGGGGGGGGGGGGGGGGGGGGAGAGCGGGGGTTGTACTTGGAAGCTGGCCAGGTCAAAACTGATAAAGTGGTGGTGGTCAACAATAAAGACGTGTTTGTTATGACCAGAAACAATGTCTGCACTCCTACGACATCCAAGATTAAGAGGGAAGGTAAAAAAGTCCGCATTCAGAAAAGCCACAACATGAGAATCAGGAGATCTGATCGTATCAGGCAATGTCAAGGTGATGAATATGGTGGTTTCAATAGGGACAAGTGGTACTTAGAGGTTAAAGTTGTCAGGTGATAAAGGAAGGTTATGCTTGAGGTTTTTTCGCTAGGTTAGGTCACAAGTCTGATGGTACTCGATCGAACTTGAACAATCCAGATGAATGGTCAATGGATCAATTTTTAGAGGTGGAGGCCAAGATTATTGAAATCGGGGTTGCTCTAGGATATGATTTCCACGATAAGGAGAAAGAGGTGGTCGAGATTATTGCAATGAGGGAAGTTAAGGATGAAGAAAGATTGAATGGGAAGAAAAAATATTGTGTGCAATTTCAAAAAGCTGGATTCCTATTCTTTTTATGATAGTTTTAACTTGAATGATAGAGGCTTGGGAAATTTTGAAAAAGAGAGGGTAGTGAGTAGTTGGGTTATGAAGTATAATCTGTGTGTGTTCTTTATCCAATAGTCTAAGCTGATAGTGATCGATGGAGGGGCCACTAGATCGTTGGATGGTAATTTTCTGTCTAGAGGTGTTGGGGTTGAAGTAGAAAGTTCGACGGGTGGCTTAATAACCCTTTGGAATGAGGATTTTTTTAAAAGCCAAAGCTTGCATCTCGAATAAAAAGCGTGTCATCTTAGCAGGGTCTTTGCTTCATTTGAATAAAAGGTGGTTTTTTACAATGTTTACACGGCTAATGTGGAAAGCGAGAGGAGGAATTGAGTGGGACTCTCAGTCCGGTCAAAAGGGTGAAGGAATTGAGAGAGACTTGGAAGCTGGCATGGTCAGAACTGATGAAGTTGTCGTGGTCAACAACAAAGACGTGTCTACTATGACCAAGAATTGAAGCAATTAAATGAAACAAGACTTCAAGAGATTAAATGCAAGTCAATCATATAAATAGAACTAGCATTAGGTTTACAAATTTCCCTAATGAGGTTACACATCAAAAAAGAAAAATAACAAAGAGAATAGTAGATAGAGAAAACCTAAATGATATTCCCAAGTCTACAAGCTTCCATTGATGTGCCTCTTCCTCATAGACATACAAGATGACTCTTTTCTCTTGAATCTTTCTCAAAGATGGATGTCAGAAGGTTTGTTGATGGTGGATGGTGAGCTCCCATTGAGGAGAGCGGGGGGGTGGGGGGGAGAGCGGGGGTTGTACTTGGAAGCTGGCCAGGTCAAAACTGATAAAGTGGTGGTGGTCAACAATAAAGACGTGTTTGTTATGACCAGAAACAATGTCTGCACTCCTACGACATCCAAGATTAAGAGGGAAGGTAAAAAAGTCCGCATTCAGAAAAGCCACAACATGAGAATCAGGAGATCTAATCGTATCAGGCAATGTCAAGGTGATGAATATGGTGGTTTCAATAGGGACAAGTGGTACTTAGAGGTTAAAGTTGTCAGGTGATAAAGGAAGGTTATGCTTGAGGTTTTTTCGCTAGGTTAGGTCACAAGTCTGATGGTACTCGATCGAACTTGAACAATCCAGATGAATGGTCAATGGATCAATTTTTAGAGGTGGAGGCCAAGATTATTGAAATCGGGGTTGCTCTAGGATATGATTTCCACGATAAGGAGAAAGAGGTGGTCGAGATTATTGCAATGAGGGAAGTTAAGGATGAAGAAAGATTGAATGGGAAGAAAAAATATTGTGTGCAATTTCAAAAAGCTGGATTCCTATTCTTTTTATGATAGTTTTAACTTGAATGATAGAGGCTTGGGGGGGGGGGGTGGGGGGGAGAGCGGGGGTTGTACTTGGAAGCTGGCCAGGTCAAAACTGATAAAGTGGTGGTGGTCAACAATAAAGACGTGTTTGTTATGACCAGAAACAATGTCTGCACTCCTACGACATCCAAGATTAAGAGGGAAGGTAAAAAAGTCCGCATTCAGAAAAGCCACAACATGAGAATCAGGAGATCTGATCGTATCAGGCAATGTCAAGGTGATGAATATGGTGGTTTCAATAGGGACAAGTGGTACTTAGAGGTTAAAGTTGTCAGGTGATAAAGGAAGGTTATGCTTGAGGTTTTTTCGCTAGGTTAGGTCACAAGTCTGATGGTACTCGATCGAACTTGAACAATCCAGATGAATGGTCAATGGATCAATTTTTAGAGGTGGAGGCCAAGATTATTGAAATCGGGGTTGCTCTAGGATATGATTTCCACGATAAGGAGAAAGAGGTGGTCGAGATTATTGCAATGAGGGAAGTTAAGGATGAAGAAAGATTGAATGGGAAGAAAAAATATTGTGTGCAATTTCAAAAAGCTGGATTCCTATTCTTTTTATGATAGTTTTAACTTGAATGATAGAGGCTTGGGAAATTTTGAAAAAGAGAGGGTAGTGAGTAGTTGGGTTATGAAGTATAATCTGTGTGTGTTCTTTATCCAATAGTCTAAGCTGGTAGTGATCGATGGAGGGGCCACTAGATCGTTGGATGGTAATTTTCTGTCTAGAGGTGTTGGGGTTGAAGTAGAAAGTTCGACGGGTGGCTTAATAACCCTTTGGAATGAGGATTTTTTTAAAAGCCAAAGCTTGCATCTCGAATAAAAAGCGTGTCATCTTAGCAGGGTCTTTGCTTCATTTGAATAAAAGGTGGTTTTTTACAATGTTTACACGGCTAATGTGGAAAGCGAGAGGAGGAATTGAGTGGGACTCTCAGTCCGGTCAAAAGGGTGAAGGAATTGAGAGAGACTTGGAAGCTGGCATGGTCAGAACTGATGAAGTTGTCGTGGTCAACAACAAAGACGTGTCTACTATGACCAAGAATTGAAGCAATTAAATGAAACAAGACTTCAAGAGATTAAATGCAAGTCAATCATATAAATAGAACTAGCATTAGGTTTACAAATTTCCCTAATGAGGTTACACATCAAAAAAGAAAAATAACAAAGAGAATAGTAGATAGAGAAAACCTAAATGATATTCCCAAGTCTACAAGCTTCCATTGATGTGCCTCTTCCTCATAGACATACAAGATGACTCTTTTCTCTTGAATCTTTCTCAAAGATGGATGTAAGAAGGTTTGTTGATGGTGGATGGTGAGCTCCCATTGAGGAAAAACCTACATGAGAGCTTTAAAGCTTCTTTCTCCTTATTTGTGAAAAGAAGATGAAGAAGAGAGTTGTGTATTTTCTTACGGTAGGTATGAGATAAGAGGAGAAAAATAGTGTTTCAAAAAGTTAGGGCACGAGTGGCAAATTACCAAAATCCCTCGATATGAAATATTACCATTAGGCCCCTCAGGTAACATTACGTAATTTTTCAATCAAAATTGGTAGAATTTTCTGCCTCAAATCGGTGGTCTAACCATCGATTTGGGCATCAAAACCTTTGGTTTTTTCAGCAAGCCATAACCGTCGATTTAGGCACCGATTTCTCTAGTCTTGGTCGGCAGCCTTTGATACTCGTTTTTTATGCCATTACCAAATTACGGTTCAAAAGATATGTATAAAGTTGTTCATACGTAATGTGATCTAAAGTTTGAAAACTCAAGAAAGCGGTAAGAGAGGGTATCGTCCATATGGAGGTGTCATCCGTCGATCGTTTCACGTTTTAGTGATTATTAGCAATGTAAATAGAATACGATTGCGGTGAGAGTGGTGTGTGTGAAGTGTAAGCATATCACGGTGTGTGTGTGTGTGTGTGTGCGCACGCGTGAAGGAATGTAAATAAAAAGAATGCAAATAAAATAAAAGGAATATGGAGGGGTGAGAATGGTGTTTAAAGTTACAAATGAAAGGGTGGATAGAAGAGATGTATGAGGATGATCACACAAGGTTCATTAGTTTTACCATTCATAAGTGCATAAATAGCGGTTGGTAGGCATTAAGGACATCCTATTAGTCAGGGGCTCGTTCTCACGATTAGAAGTTCTGAAACCAAATCATCTCTTGTCAAGAATCATTCGTTGATTAAGGAATACCGAAATCAAATCATCACTACCCAAGGGTCATGGATGGAGCAATTGTGTCTTACGATCAAATACTCATTAAGCATAAGAACCTATAGCCAACCTAAGTCATTAAGCACTTATAATTCAAGTTAAGGGCTTGTTCTGTCAATTAAGAGATTCACAATCACAAATCACTCTCCAAGGGTCATGGATAAAGCAATTATGCTTGTTGTCTCAACTAAGGGATTTGAGATCCAAATCACTCTCCAAAGTTCATGGCTAGAGCAATTGTGCCTCAAATCTCTACCATTAAGCATATTAACATATAACCAAAGCATACTTTAGCAAAAGTCATGCATAGAACAAGTTTCATCCATTCTTTAAAGCTAGGTGGTCAAGGTTATACCCGGATTGATACTCTATATGCACAACCGAAACCCATAAACACTCAAACTCATCTAAACAAGACATTTACACACTCATGCATATCAAGATAAGAGATTATCATAACAAAAATGAATCAAACCCAAATGAATATAAAAACAACCAACATATATTAAGCACATTTGGTTACAAATATTCCCAAGTGGGGATTACACAATTAAGAAACATGAAATACAAAGAGAATGAGTTTAAAGGAGACTGAAGAAATCCCTCCAAGTGCTCAATGAATATCTAGCTCGAAATTGGTCATAGACTACTCCTATCTCCTTGCAATCAATTCTCAAAAGTGGTGAAGGATGTGTAGAAATGGTGGTGGAGAGACATCCATGAAGGAAAACCTCCATGGATGCTCTTGGAAGCTCTTCACTCTCTTATGAAATGAAGAAGATAAAGTTGGGGTTTGGTTTGTGATGCCCGGTCTGAAGAGAAGAAGATAAGTGGTGTATTTATATTTAGGGAAAGTTTGGGGATGAATTGGAGTGCGAAGGGACACATTTGCCCTTCAAAAATGGCCTAAAATCGGTATGTCGTGGTCTGGAATCAAATGTTCCACTGCCTGGGTCGACGCGGCACACAAGCGACAACAATATTCACGGTTTAAGTGTCGCAGTCTAGCACAACAGCGTCGCGACCACATTACAGTTTCCAGTCTCGGGCAAGTTACGAAAACTTGCATATCTTCCTCAAGAAAATCTAAAATTATGATCCGTAAAAACCGTTGGAAAGTATATTTCTAGGGCTTTCTAAAAATGGGTGGTACAATATCCATTTCAATCTGATGAGGGAGATATGGTGCCAGAAAGTTAAGTGTTCTGCATGTACACTTTACAATTTTAGCCTATTAACCTTTGGAAAACATAGTTGATATGTGACGCGGTCTTTATGTCGCGTTCTAGCTCAACGACGAATCCACCGTAGGACAATGGTTTGCTTGCCGTTGTTAACCATGAATCATGTCACGGTTTGGGTCAACGGTGAGGCCGTGACAACTCTGTATGGCTTTCGTTCTTGACTTCTTTTGCTTATTTTGGCTTCCCAAACTTAACTTTAAACTCAAAACCTTATTGTAGAGAATATGTACCTACATAAGGTTCGACAAACACATTATATACAAAAATATGTTCAAATATGAGAACAAATTATAGGAAATGGATCAAATAGGCATAAATATGGTCGAATCAGCCGCTAACCGTGGGTTTAGGCATCCAATTGGTGAGGGAGAAATCTACAGATTCTGGTTTTCCCGAAACGAAGAAGATGAAGTTGAGTCACGGGGTGTGTTTAGGCTTGTGAACTCACTTCACCTGATTGTGCCACCAATTGGGCCCTTTTCTTGGATGTATTTAAAAGTGGGTTAGGGCGCGTTTAGAAGCCCAATAGATCAACCTAAACTCACCATTTCACTAAATGATGTGGTCTGCTAGTGAATTACATTTAGTCTCTATACTCTTCCAAATTCTTAATAACTTCAATCTTTCCACAACTTTTTTACTCTTGACCAAAATTACTCAAATGCCTTTAAACTCCATAAATACCTGAAACATTTATTTTAACGTAGTTTTACCCTTGGAACAAGCATAAATAGTAGGAATTGGGGTCTAAAAATAGTACGATCAATTATCAGACTTAATGAACATTCCAACCATCAAAGCACATTAGGTAGATGGATTTCTTGAAAATATTTTCCAAAACTGTTGGGAGATTGTTAAAGGGGATGTGATCAATTATGTCTAAGATTATTTTTTGTTAAATTCAATTCGTTTATTTATCAATTCACAGTATTCAAACCGATTTTTTTTTACTTAATTATATCAACTTTGTTAAGAATATAAGTATATTATAATTAGGATATTGGGACTTTCTTTTTATTTATGAAAAATATCCCAAAAATCACTATTTGTCACTAGATCAACCATAAGCCCTTCAAGTACTTGTGTCAAAATCTTTCGATCCTCCATCGGTGAGTTTTGTTTGAGACCAGCCTCACTGTAGATGATGTGTCGAATTCTTAATTAGCTAATGTGTCAAACTCTTAATTAGCTAATGTGTAAACAGAATCTTGCCACCTCAACAGGCCTTATATAATTAACTCTCCATTCATGTGAGCTTTAATCAGAACCAATGAATTATATACCTAGGAGGCTAGGATTCAACTTTAGTGAAGGACTCGTGTAATCAGACTATATATAAAAACGGTTGATGTAATTATTATTATTATCTTTTCGTTCCTTTTCTTTTTTCTTTTTTTTTTAAAGAAAGGTTGATGTAATTATTCAATTTATTCAGCTTTCGCTCTTTTCTATAGTTTTTCATTTCCCTCTGAAAATCTTCATCAATACGTAATGCTTCCAAGACAAAATATTAGGCATGATGTGTATGTAATATTCATTTCCCCTTTAATCTTCTTTTTATTTAGTAATGTGAAAATCGTTTTTTATTGTAAATTTGTAATTGTTTTGTAATAGCTGTAGAAAAGTTGATCCTTTTTTTTTTTTTGAACTGCAAAATTTATTTAGAAATTGTCAAACCAAGAAACTATAAGTGCCCAAAAGCCACCAAGACAACCACAATAGCCCCAAAACAGACAAAGACCCAACAAGCCACCCACACACAAAACAGAAACAAACTCATAGCAACGCAACACAAAACAAACTTGAAACAAAATGTGGCCAAGCTAGCAGCCTAGCACCAACCAACATGAGAAACACCACTTAAAAAAAACTTATCAAGCTCACTAGAAACCTACTGAACTTTCAACTCTCTCAAGCTGCCTAACTTCAACTTCCTATTTGCTTCTTCAAAAACATCGGCCATCCTCACTTCCTTGTTATCGAAATCCAACCCTAGAGCTACACCAATCCTTATAATCCTAGAAATCTCCTCTTCAAGATTCCAAGATATCTTAAAATTATTCTTGGAATTCCTAAACTTCATAACATTACCTTTTACTGCTATGCAAGATATCCTACTTGTATTTAAAACGGGGGTTAGGAGCTTCATATTGTCTGAAACCTTTCCTTCTTTGCTTATCGCATTACTACCAAGCCCGCTATCACAAGAAGAAGTCTTGCCCACTTTTGAAAATTCGGACCGTTCTTTCAGAGGCCCACTCTTTCTTAGCCCACGCTGAGTTGACAAGCTAGATTGATCCCCTCCAAAAATTTTGAATTTCAAAAATGACCACTTACCCAAAGAGCTGTAGAAGGAAGGAAAGCTGCAACTAGCATCCGTGTCTTCATCTAAAGATAGGCTACACCTATCAAAAGGCATTGTAGGCTTCACATCATTGACAGTTTTTTTCTTGACAACATTTTTCTCATCCAGCTTTTTCCCTTTTATCTTAGAATGATCAAAGAAATCAGACAAAACTCCTCCAACCTCATTGTACTTGCCTTGACTGTGATTTACCTTATCTTCCAAGCCCTCAGAATGGTTAAAGATGAAAGCTCTGCCCTCATTCATGTCCTTGTCATCGACCAAACAATGCTTTGGTTGATGGTCCAAGCCTTTCAACATTGTAATACCTGAACAACCTTTCTGACCACTGACATTTCTTCTTCCTAAAGCCTTCTCTACTTGATCCACGGCAAGAGGAGACCCATCCCTTTCTAAAAACAACAAGGGACTCCAAACTGCCTAAGAATTCACCTTAGACAAGCCTGAGAATCTCTCCGTCCAAGCAGGATCCACCGGAGCTGCATCTTTAAAAATCTTGACAATAAACTTTCTGTCTCCAACCGAAACCTTAATCAAACCATGATAGGACTGATACAAAGGGATTAAAACAGGAATTATCCCTCTATCAAACCTTTCCTTTTGCAAGGTTTCTTGCTCAATCAACACTGGTTCACCTAATAACCAACCCAACTTCTTAAAAAACTCAGCTTTTTAAAATTTTAGAGGGACTCCCTCACAATTAATCCAAACCAAACGAGATTGATGCGTGAATGGGTCAGAACCCTTCACCGTCGAATTAAATTTGTCATCCCATATAAATCGATTCTAAACAAAGCCATCCCTTTCCACTTCTGAGTCAAAAATCCAAAGAATATGTTTGTCTCCCACATACTTTGAAGAAAAAGAGAGACCCCTTGAACTTAACCGATAGTTCACACTATAAATGTTAACAAATTCCTTTATGACACCAACGACACACTTTGATAACCAGTCGTCTTTATTATCTTTGCTATTCCACGACATCTCCCACACCTTCTTTGTCTCTTCTAGCTCTTCATTAACATCACACATATGGTTTTCTTTTACCACCTCAACAAAGGTTCTGTTTCCACCAAGGTTTGCCCTGTACGAGCTATCCCAATCTCAACTTTGAAAAAGTTTCAATTTCCTTCCAACCATTTTGGTTGGAGGCAGAAAATCTTCTGCTGTTCCAACCAAAATAAGTCATATTTGCTCTTATAGGCCATCTGAAAACAAGCTTTTCCGTCCACCAACTTCACCACCTTGGTCGCTTCCTCCATTGTCTCAAAACGAATAAACCCAAAATAGCTCCTCCTTGAACACTTTTTTGGTGATAAATACACATCCCTCACCTTCCAATACAACTTGAAAACCTCCCACAAAACAAATGAATCCAATCGAGGATTCAAGTTATCAATAAAAACAGAAAACAAACTCTCCCTAACATCTCTACCTGAAACCCCGCCGTTAACAATTACCCGGCTCTCTTCACGACCAAGGTTGATCCTTTTTGGAGATCTATCCATCTAATATTTTTTGTTATAGATGTGACGTTAGTTATTGTATTTTCTTTTTAATATACTAAATGCAGTATAACAATTCGAATATGACACATAAAATACTTATAATATTTTATGCTCTTAATTTCTTGGTCCTTGGATGATCAATTTTTTTTGTGCATACCTAACCAGTTCACATAGCGCTGTACTGTATAGTGTAGAAGTGGAAATTATGAGAAATGTCACATTTTTTAACCTTTGTTGCATCTAAGTGGGTGCTTTAATAAGTTAGGTTTAAAGGCACCTATTATGGTGACCTACCAAAATTGCCCTTAGATAATCAGTTTTTTATTCTCTATGTACTTCCATCTCCACACTTCGAACACTGAACTCAGTAACTCCTCTCTCTTTCTTCCACAATAAACTTGTCTGAAAATTGAAATCTCTTACATCACAACCAAAAGTTCAACGTTGTCTACCCTTTCTTCTTCAACTTAGAAAAAATCAATGTTCTTTAGCATAACAAGATAATATATCTCTTAAATCATAAATTTTATATACTTGTATTTCTGAGTCTTGTAACACCTTATCCATTCCTTTTCATTTGTTCTCCGAGTCTTTTGTAAATCTGAAGCTGGTTTTGTGAATTTTGAATCTCCGAGTCTTTCTAAGCTCTATCTGAGTCTTTATAAACACTGTCAGAGCTTTTGTCCGAGTCTTTTTAAACATTGTCCGAATCTTTTTAAAGTAGTCTCCGAACCTTTTTAAAGTAGTGTACGGGCCTTTGTGAAGTTGTGTTCAAGTCTTTTGCATATCTGTTAGGTTTGTCAATGAAACAGTGTTCGAGCCTTTTACATAAGTTTCCGAGACTTTTACATAAGGCTTCGAGCCTTTTTAAGAAGTGTTCGAGACTTTTAAATTAGTCTCTCCTAGACTTTTACATAAGGCTCCGAGCCTTTTTAAAAAGTGTCCGAGACTTTTAAATTAGTCTCCGAGCCTTTGTAAGAAGTGTGAGATTTTTATCGTAGTCTCTGAGCCTTTTAAATATCCTCACCCGTGCCTTTGTAGTATTGTTCATCATCTTCCCCACTCGAAAAAAAAACTCCAAGGGCATTGCCCCCTGCCCCCAGCGAGTTGATCGGGCAGTTCGACCACAACGAGCTTGATCCCTGAATGCGTCTGCTTAGCGCCACTCCGTCGTTGTTCGAGTGATTGTCTGGGTTTCAACAGGATTTTCTCTCTCTACTTCATAACTCTGTCACTGTAAACTGAATGAAAGAAATCTGATGTGGAACAACTATTAGAAGTATTTTTATTCGTTCATCATAATGGTGTCTTTTAAACATAATTTATTAAAACAGTGATAGTGTTGAAATGTCACTTCCACAAAGTGTCATTTAATTTTTGAACCCTATTATAGAATATATAATTGTTATTATATATTTATTGTTGAAGATATTTCTTTCTTGAACATCCGGCTCATTATGTTCTTCCATCTTGACCAACTAATATTTATATATATAGAACATCCGGCTCATTATGCTCTTCCATCTTGACCAACTAATATTTATATATATAAATATCCTCTTATTGTCAAGGTTTCTTAATATACATACTCTTGAGATCGAGATTCAAATTAATAATCATTAAGTATCAACGAATTATTTTTTACTCGATACTATAGGATAGAGAAATATTGGCAAGTAAGCCCGCCAAGTCGTTTCTAAAGAGGATACCAGTGGATCCACCGATCAAACATCTCGTAACACCCTCTGCGATTGTATTCGGGAGCTCTGTGACCCGCACCCTATACCGCACAAATATAAATGAAGTTAGAATTATTTATACATTAATTCAATCATAATTTTGTATTTTTCAAGTGATATCAAATTAAATAAAAGGTTATTATCATCTATCTTCTCTATGTTTTGAATTAAATTCAAATAATTTAGGATAATTAATTCCAAAATTCATTAGAAATTCAAATTAAATTTTCAATAACTTATAAAGAACCGCCATTCAATTTCAATATTAGAGCTTCTCTTTCAGTTAAAACTCGATTTTATTTAACGTGAAATTATTTATAAATAA
Organism: Dipteronia dyeriana; assembly: GCA_032871835.1. Lineage (NCBI taxonomy): Eukaryota > Viridiplantae > Streptophyta > Magnoliopsida > Sapindales > Sapindaceae > Dipteronia > Dipteronia dyeriana. The sequence continues at coordinate 88,730,226 of CM065295.1, read as the reverse complement.
TAAAAAAAAAAGAATAAGTCATTTATATTATTCTTTGAAATAAAAACTACTTACCTTGACTGTAGCATATGTTAAACGATATCCATTTTCTGAATACTTGACTGTGTATCTACATTAACAAGCAAATTAACTTAGAGAGACAATTTTACTTCAAAATAATTCAAAATTTGTAAACTAAAAAAGACTCGGAGATTTGTTAGTCACCCTGCAACTTGGCCATCAACGAACCAAGGTCGCCAATCGTTTACAACCGTCAAGTTAAGCCATTGGATCCATGTTTGGGTAGCCACAAAAGGAACAACCATGTCGTGGTCTCCACTGTACGTGCCATGAAAATAAATCAAATAGCATTTAGAATTAGATTAGAGACTTGCTTCAAATAAAATTTCAATTCATGCATACTATTTAATGTGTTAATCAATTACCAATCGATTAGCACTTGTAAGCCTTTTTTACTGATATATCGATAAACATCAACCACACTCGAAACGTCCTTTGTGTATGATAAGCTTTTGTTGCACCTGTTCCAATCTGATACCAATCCCTGCTACATATAACATATATAGTCATAATTTTTTATTGACCAAGTTTGCAAATATATATCGCTTAGTGGTTTGGTGATAAAGGGCACTTATTCCATATATATTGAATTATTTTAAAGTAATTGCTGTGTTTAGTTATAATTGCTGTGTTTAGTTATAATAATTAGACTGGTAGCAATTACAAACCTTTCGAACGTGTAGAGAATCTTGCACTTTAACACTATTTGCCCAAATGTAGGAGAGCGCATAATTAAAATTCTGGAAAAAATAAGAAAGGTAAAAATTAGTTATGCAATAAGTTACTTATATATGGTATATAAGAACACTACGGTGTAAAAAAAATAAAAAATAATAATCAGTGAAGGGTTTATTTACCCGACACCACAAATCAGGAATTTTTGGTGGTGAGAGTATGAAATTTGTAGGATTATTGTCTCGTAGAGATCTATGAGGAAATTCTGGTTCCGCATCTGATGATGCAAAAGTACACTTGGGCTCCAAAATATCCAACCGATTTATATCTTTGATCCACTGCAATTAATTTTACAAAATTAATGCCTATCTAGGAAGCTATGAAATTTCTCTTCTAATTTCTTTTGCTTTATTTTTCTTAAATTTTACAGAATCAAACCGTTAATCATCTAACCTTTTTATAAATATGAAGATCAGTTACACATTTTGCATTAGACGGATCTACATTCACATAGCTTTCGTTGCAACTTGTTTTGAGATCCTGGAGTACAAGTGAACAATCCAAATATATATATATATATATAGAACGAAAATATAAAGATTATGATATGTATATTTAGGGGCAATTGAAAGCACCTCATAGAGTTCATCTGATATAAGTGCCATGCGATGAGCAAATTCTATTTTGGAATTTTCATTAAGTACTTCATCTGTTGTAGGGCTCCCCAATAAATACCCCTGAAATCATTAATCCCAAAGATTAAATAAATAGCTGTCAATTTCTTGTCTTTATATTTTAAATCACGGGTGTATAAAAATTAAGGTTTTGAAAATTAAAAAAAAAAAATTAAAGGGTCGTTTGTTGTTTGTTTAAAGACTGGACAAATTTTTTTAGCCATGATAATGAATTAAACTTGAAACTAAATTATATGTTTGTTTTTATCACCTCTAAATAGAAGGTTTAATTTGTTTGTTTTTTAAAGATAAATGATTTGAAAACAAGAAATTTGAAATTTATATAAATAATTTTAAGTGGAAATAGTGAGATATGTCACCTTTTTATGTGTATTTTGTAATAATGTCACCGTTTTAATAACTTAAGTTTAAAAGGCACCTATTATGGTGAACTATCCAAATTACCCTTAAATAATTTATTTTTATTCTCATTGTGCTTCTATCTACACTTTGAAAACGATAACTTCTCTCTCTCCAAAATAGTTGTCTAAAAATCGATCTACAACTCATCTCTCTCCAAAAAACTTGTCTCTCTCCAGATTCTGTTAAAAAAATAACATATGTTTGTGATCTTCTTTTATACATTATCATATATTTCTGTGTGGTTTAACAATGTATCCATTCGTTATAATTTGTTGTCTCAATCTTTGTATGAACATATATGAACATTTAGTCTCCAGATTTTGTTCGAGACTTTTTTAAAATACTTCGAGCCTTTTTTATTAGTGTCCAGACTATTTTGATATGATTCTGAGTTTTTTTATATTCTTCCAAGTTTTTTTTATTTGTCTTCGAGTTTTTTTGTCATAAAAGCTCGAATCAAGTAAACAAAAGCTCGGACACTTAGCAAAAAAGTTTGGGCACTTGGTAAAAAAGCTCGAATCGAGTTTTTTTGCCAAGTGTCCGAGCTTTTTTGCACTTGATTAATCGAGCTTTTTTACCAAGTGTCCGAGCTTTTTTACACTTGATTCGAGACTTTTTGCCAGGTGCCCGAGCTTTTTTTTAACTTGACAAAAAGTCTCGAATCAAGTAAAAAAAAGCTCGGACACTTGGTAAAAAAGCTCGAGCACTTGATAAAAAAGCTCGAACCCAGTAGAAAAAGCTCGGGCACTTGACAAAAAAGCTTGAACCCTTACCAAAAAAGCTCGAGACTTTTACTGGGCTTGAGACTTTTACTAAAGGCTCAGAGCCTTTTGTAATTATATTTCGAACATATTAAGTACTGACTAGAAAAAAAAAAGCTCCAGGGGCGCTGCCCCCCCCCCCCCCCCCCCCCCGCGAAATGCGTTTGCGTAGCGCCTGAATTTCAATGAAACTTTATCTCTCTATTTCATAACTCTCACTGTAAAAAAATGAATCAAATATTCCGATGAAACAACTATTTGGAGCATTTTTGTCCGTTCACCATAATATGTGTATTTTAAACATATGTCATAAAAGCAATGATAGTGTTGAAACGTCACCTCCAAAAAGTGCTATTTATTTTTTGAGCCCATAATTTTAAACCAATTTTATGCAATATTTATAAGATATTATTCAATTAATATATGATAAATATTAAAAAAAAAATACATTTGAAAAATAATGGTTTGGATTTTACAAAATAAAAAGAAATAGAATTAAAGGTTTAACGATGGTGGTAAAAGTGATTACGTGATTAATGTTATTTATAATATGTATGTGTACAGGTTTTAGTTACAGGATTCCTACATGTATTTTTTTAGAGAGTGATATATTGACTCTATAATGTTACATAACTCATTCTCTAACGGATATTGGAACATTATAGAATGAAATTGTCACTTCTGAAAGAATGTGTAGATCACTTTGTAACGTTACAAAACTTATTTTACAACGTTACAGAGTGATATAGTCACTTTTAAAAAAGTGTGTATGTTATTTTATAACATTACATAGCTTATTTGGTATGTAACATTATAGAGTCGATCCCGTACGAAAAATATATGGAAATCTCGTATCATATAATTACTATATATATGTCTCGACTCTTGAGTATGAAATTTGTATAAATTTGGTAGCTAAGACGAGCCGAAATTAAATTGATGAAGACATACTATGAGATTCAAACGTGGATCAGTGCCGTTTTCATTTGCTGCATGGCCAAATAAAACCAAAATTAAACTTGATAATTAAAGGCAGGACTTGGTTTCAAGTATAACATATGAGATAAAATGAAGTTACCTTGTACTATTTTTTTGATGATAAGTGGAACAATTATTCCTGAATAAGAATCACCACCAATATACAGTTCAAGTGGTAGATACTGGGGGTGTTCATGTAACCACTGCAACATATAAAAGTAATTCTCGATGATAATTAATGAATTAAATATTCCCAATGTATAGCTTCTATATATAAAAATTGTCGAATGTGAATATATAATTATATTAATTGTTTTTGTTTTGATTGTTTACTCACCTTTGTAAGGAACAGATAGGCTTGCTCTGCTGAATCCGTGTCTGAAGAATACCAGCCTTGTTGGGTTGTAGAATAGGAGAAACCAGTGCCAACAGGTGAATCTAAGAATATAATACTGGCTGTCTGCATCCATCCACAAAAATTATTTACTTATTAATTATATATTATGATTTGTAATATTTAATAAAAGAAGAAATTAAAGCAATATTGTAATATGTACCTTGGTCCATGCATATGGGCAATACTTGAGTTTAGGTAAGCCTCCCTTGTAGTTATCTATATCAAACTCCAGTGGACCTACTCAAAAATTACATTTCACTTTAATTATATGTATTTCGTATAAATTGTGACATTTCACATTAATGATATACCGCTCCTATCTAACAAAAGGTTATATATATATATATATATATATATATATATATATATATGTGTGTGTGTGTGTGCAAAATTCAGTATCTTCAGTACTATTATTTTATTTATAATTTTTTTTTTCGTGTTTAGATGGTTTTAGGATCAGCTAGGTTTTATGGACTGAAATTTAAAACCAAATTACCAATGTTTTATTTTGTTTTTTAAAGTGGTAATATTTGAACCTTATTAAAACCATAATATTGCATCCTACTAAATATATTTTTAAAACTTTTTAATTTATTTAGGATTTAACTGGTATACAGAAACTTTGACAGTACACAAAGTTAGTTACAGGAGAGACAGTATCTATTTTATAGTTGAAGCTGCTTCTGAAATTGATTGAAGTTTTTAGCTATTTTGGATCGACTCTTGCACTGATAATTCTAAGACTTCCAGGAACCTCAGACCGACTGGTGGGTAAGCTAGGCTTGACTAATAGGCAGGAATAATGCAGGATACCCCTAAAGCCCGTTGTTTAATTTTTGGAACTTTTTGTCCTTGTTGTTTACAAAATTATCAATTCAATCCAAGGATTTAAAGAATTAAACACTTAAGTCCGTATTATTTCATTTTCTATCAAAATAGTCCCTCTAAACTGTTGTCATCAGCATTTTAGTTAACTTTTTTTCAGACCCTTATATAAAATACTTAAAAATTAAATTGATATTATTATTGAATTTATAAAATAAAATAAAACTTAAAAAAATTACAAATAAATTCCAATAATTGAAAAAAATAATATAAAAATACTCCTTTAAAATTACTAAAAATAATATCTCTACAAACTATTTAAATATTAAAGTCCCAAAATATTCTTATTCACTAAGATACAAAACTTAACTGGAAAAAGGTCTAGAGGGATTTCTTTGATCCAATTTAAAACAATAGGGACTTTTTGTATAGTTTAATGAAACGAAGAGAACCTTTTTTTTAATGCATCAAAAAGGTTCTCTTAAATTGATAATTGTTTAAATAATAGAAACGAGGGTAACATTATAACAATAATAATATATGTTTGTTGTAAATATAAATATGCAAGAAGATCAAATTACCAATTTCATAGATTAATCCATTGAAAGAGGAACAACCAGGTCCTCCTGTGAGCCAAAGGAAGATAGGATCCTCCTGAGGATCACCTTGCGACTCGATGAAGTAGTAGAACAACTCTGAATCTCCCACACTTATGTATCTGTTCAATGTTCAATGTTCAATATTCAACAACTCGATCTGAGTCACGCCCTGTATTTTCTTACTTGTATTTCAAAAATTTACACTCATTCACCATGACAACATAATGTCTTAGGTAAAAAGGAAACAGAAAGATCGAAGAGTTAAATTACCCGGTTTCGAGTTTGAACGGAAGTTCACCATCATAGCCTGGAAGATGCTTGACAATTGAACCGGAGAAGACTGTTGTTGCTGAGAGGATTAGTAGAAGAAAGAGACGCAGAGATAGAGATGGCCATTTCAGGGTCATGTCGGTTGCACAAAACACTTGGGTCCAAGTAATGTAAGCTGTAGCTTACATATATATATATATATATATATATATAACTTTTTTTTCTAGCTTGTCAAGTCAACAATGCACATCACTCTTAGCATATGTGGTCCTAACATACCATATCGCACCTCTCTCAGTTGAGATCCAAATTCAAATTCCCTTCCCGAGTAAAAAGAAAAAGAAAAAAGGAAAAAAAACTCAACAAAATTTAAAGGTGTGATTAAATTATATTGAAATAAAAATTATTAAATTAAGAGCATATCACCTCTTAGCATATATGACAGTGCACTTCTCTTCCACATTCATGGTCAAAAGTTCGAATCCTATATTTGTAGGAAGTTTTTGTTTCTAAATTGTGACTTTGTGAGGGTAGATATCCAGACCGTACATATATCATCAAATCTTTGTAAATAATAGATATTCGGACCGAATATATATCGTCTATCTGAGGAAATAAAGGTATATAACACTTTTTCAATTTTGATTTGTGTAACTAACACCACTTTAATAACTCATGTTTTGTTAGCACCAAAGTAAGTGATGAGACTAAAATGCCCCTACTTGTTTTATCTTCTTCTTTTTTTACTTTCTCTTTCTTCTCATTCTCTCAAACTACCTCTCTCTCTCTCGCCCACCCTCCCTCTATCCCTCTCTCTCTCTCTCCCTCCATCGTCTAATGAACGAACACTTCGACAGAGTTGGGTTGACAAGAGTTCTCGGCCATAGAACAGTGGCGATTGAAGGCAATATTTCTGAAGAAAAAAAAAGTTTTTGATGTTTTATTTCAAATTTGATTTTGTTGATTATGAGATATTAATTTTGTTTTTGTTGATTTTGAGTTTTCAATTTAGTTTTTATTGTGAATTTGTTGATTTTGATGTGGATGGTGAGTTTGTTGAATCTGAATGGGGGTTTGTTTGAATTTTGAATTGGTGGGTTTGAGTTTGGGTTTGTCGAATCGGAGAAGATGAACAATAGTTGATGTTGTGTTTTTTTTTTTAAATTTCGAGACTTATTTGTTCAAATTTGAGACTTATTTATGAATATCCGGGACTTACTGCACTTATTCGAGACTTATCTATAAATACCTGGGACTTACTGCACTTATTCGAGACTTAATTTATGAATACCTGAGACTTATTACTCTTATTCGAGACTTAATTTATGAATACGTATTTGCTCTATTTCGAGACTTATTTATGAATACCCAAGACTTATTCATGCGTTTTCGAGACTTATTCATGTGTTTTCGAGACTTAATTCATTTTACATCTCCTTCTTCATCGTGATGGAGGTCTGTTCGACCTCTATCAATGGTGAAAGCGACGAGCCGACAACAGTGCCTATCGACTCCGAAGATAATCGGATCTGAAAGATCGGACGACGCCAAGTTCGCTGATGCCATCGGTTTCATCAGATTTGCAATGGATCGTCATAGATCTGATGATGAAAGATCGATGACGGTTCGAGTTTGGCTTCATTTCTCTCTCTACACGGTTCGAAACTGAAAACAAATACTACAGTTATAACGATTGGCATTGGACGAAAGTTTTTCCGTTGGTTTTGTCAGTCAACTCACCGGTCGACGGTGACAACTCCATTGATGAAGCTCCGAGCTCCATCAATGGTGGTTTCTGAATTAAAAAAGAAAATGACTGACAAGAGAAAAAGATAGATGAGCGGGGGTATTTTTGTCCAAAACTCATCTTTAGTGCTATTTAAACTAAAGTTATTAAAGTGGTGCTAATTGTACAAATCTACTCTCAAAAAGTGCTATATACCTTTTCGACCCTTGTCTATCTTTGTAGGTACAAACAGTCCTAGTTTAATACTACAATAGGTGTAATTGTAAGATTACAAGTTTTTGAAGAAATGCTTCACAGAGAAACGAAGCTGATAGTAGAAGAAGAAAGCAAAAGAAAAACAGAGTAAAAGAGAGAGTAAGAGAGAGAGCTCATATTTTTTTATTGTAATAAATTTCTAATTCATTACACACTTTTTTCTGAGACTAAGCATGTATTTATACATGTATGCAACCTGCATATTTTTATTTTGGATAAGATTGATTGCTTAGAAATTCTGTTACAACCATAACAGAATTCCCGCCAAAACCATTCCTTCACAAAGTCCTTCTGTAACCAGGTGCATTAATCCTTAAGTTGATCATGAATCATATGCCGTCTGATTAGAGAAATCAAGATCCTGTGATTTGGAAGTTAGTTCCACTTGAAATGCTAGCATAGTGGGTAAACTTGTTTGACCCAAGGATTTCTTTTTCTTGCTCTGCTTTGCAGCGAGCTTGACTTAATATTGATTTCTGATTATCTTCAAGTCTGACATTGACATCACTCACATCCCCCCTCAAGTTGAACCTCGGAGAAACACAGAGATTAAGCTTGGAACGAAGAAAATTAAAGCGAGAAATAGACAGTGCCTTAGTGAATATATCAGCACATTGATATGCAATTGACACATACTGAACCTTGAAGACGTCAGCGGCTATCTTCTCACGAATAAAATGAACATCGATTTCGATGTGTTTGGTTCGAGCACGAAAAACCGGATTTTGAGCAAGCGAAATCGCACTTTGACTATCACACCAAACAAATCGAACACTGCACAATTGGCAACCCCATTTCAAAGAACAAGGACTTGAACCAGATTACCTCAGCTACTGCCATCGAAAAAGCCCAAAATTCAGCCTCACAACTGGAACGAGCAACCACTTGTTGCTTTTTTGGACTCCATGCCACTAGATTACCTCAAATGTAGACACACAACAACCGCTTATAGACCGTCGAACATCAATACAAGACGCCCAATCGGCGTCGGTAAATACTTCAATAGTAAGCGAGGCAGCAGCCTGAAAATGAAGACCTAAGCCAGCTGTGCCTTTTAGATATCGAAGAAGATGCTTACATGCTGTCCAATGATCCACAGTAGGCTGAGCCATAAATTGACTCAGCTTATTGACAGTAAAGGAGATATCTGGTCTAGTGTGTGTCAAGTATTGTAATGCACCAATCGTGCTGCGATAAAGTGACGGATCAGAGAAGGTTGACCCTTGTTTAGTGAACTTTGTGCCAGAGGAAAGAGGAGAAGAGCAAGGCTTACAGTGAGCCATGTTAGTCCTCCTCAAAAGATCCCCCACATACTTGGTCTGAGTCAAAAATATACCAGCTGAAGAACGTACAACTGAAAACCTAAGAAAAAGCCAACCGAACCCAAAGTTTTAAGAGCAAAAGTCAAATTAAGTGTAGCAATTGTCTGCTGAATAAGAGAGTGATCACTACCAGTAAGTAGAATATCATCAACATAAACTAGAATAAAAATGAGATGAGGACCCTGTTGTTTGATGTACAAAGAGTGTCAGCTAAGGATGGTACAAAACCCCAACTTAACAAGGCATGACGCAACTTAAAGAACCAAGCTCTCGGAGCCTGTTTCAACCCATAGAGAGCCTTGTCCAGCTTACATACAAAAGAAGGACGTGTAGGATCAATGAACCCAATAGGCTGCTCCATATACACATCCTCTAGAAGATCGCCATTAAGAAAAGTGTTGTTGATATCGACTTGTTGCACATCCCAATTGTATGTGACCGGCAAGGTGAAGAAAATTCGAATGGTTGCAGCCTTGACGACTGGACTGAAGGTGTCATGGAAGTCGATTCCGGGCATTTGATGAAAGCCTTTTGCTACCAACCGAGTTTTATGCTTAAGCACGGATCCATCCGGTTTATATTTGACCCGAAAAACCCACTTACAACCTACTAGACACATACAATTAGTTGGAGGTACAAGAGTCCAGGTATTATTCTTGACTAATGCAGAATATTCTTCCATCATTGCTCTACGCCAATTTGGATGGTCTAATGCTTACTTTGCATTTCTGGGCTCAGTTGTGTCTATTTAGCCATGCAACCTTTCACTTACAGAAGCAAAAATACTAGGCCTGATAATACCAGCCTTTAACCGTGTGAGCATGGGATGAGATGGTTTCGATATTGGTTGCTGGTCTAAACCTGACGGATCAGCTGCAGAAGGCTGTGGTGTTTGATTGGAGAGATCTATGTAAAAGGGAATTGCTGGTGTCTCTAAACATGAAACCTGTTGTAATACTTGTTTGGAAAGAAGTGGTTGTTGATTAGACTGTGGCAATATATGTTATAGAATTGAAGTTGATGGACCTCCAAACCGTGAAGTACCTGCAGGATTATCTTTTGGTGGAAACAGATGCTGATAAGGAAATTCAAATTCATTAAAGACCACATTTCGTGACACAAATATCCTTCCAGATGAATGAAGACACTTGTAGCCTTTTTGACTTAAATTATAACCAATAAAGAGACACTTTGTTGTGTGAAAACCAATTTTTTGGGTCTGATAGGGTTTGAGATATGGAAATGTTGCACACCTAAATACTTTGAAATAATTGTAATTCGGCAACCGATTGTATAAGATTTCATAAGGTGACTTAAGCTGAAGCACTGGAATTGGCAGATTGTAGACAAGCAATACTGCTGTTTGGAAGGCCTCAACCCAAAAAGTTAGAGGCATTTTAGCTTGGGCAAGAAGAGTGAGGCCAGTTTCGACTACATGACGATGTTTTCGTTCAGGTATCCCATTATGTTGATGCGTATATGCACAAGATGGTCGAAAAAGTATACCACAACTAGTAAGATGAGGTAATAATGGCTTATACTCCGTACCAAGATCAGCTTGTAAGCATTTGATTTTGCAAGCAAATTGGAGTTCTACATATTTTTGGAATTAAAGAAAAATGCCCATTACCTCCGACTTTAATTTCAAAGGATATAACCAACTAAATCTTGAGTAAGAGTCGACAAAAATCACATATTAACAATATCCTTCTAAAGAAGGCATAGGCGAGGGACCCCAGACATCCGTGAATACAAGTTCTAGAGGCTTGGAAGCCTTGTATCTGGATCTGTGAAAGGGTAGCTGATGCATTTTTCCCATTTTGCAAGCATCACAAAAACTAATTTGTGCATCATTACACTTTAAGTGTAAGCTATGCATCACTTTTCTCAAAATTAATGGAGCTGGATGTCCAAGTTTCAAGTGCCACATATTTTCATTCAAGTGGTCTTTGTTACATGTGTCATTTGCTCTAAGAGTATATTTACAATGAGAATTATTTTGTATTCTATTATGAGAATTATCAGCCTCATATTTGTACACATAAGCTGAGCTGTAATACCTTTGTCTTTTGATAGCCAACTTCCTGGGTTTGACAACAACATTCTCATACTTAATTTGTATAGGTCATTTTCAAGCTTGCCTTGTAGAAGTGTTTCCTTCGTAGCTTTGTCCTTTATGAAACACAAATCACACCAAAACTCAGCATATACATTGTTGTCATGCGTGAGTTTAGATATACTTAACAAATTCTTTGTGATAGATGGCACATGTAATATGTGATCTAATAGCAAACACCTAGTGGGCACTTCAAACGAATGAAATAATGATTTTCCAACATTTGAAATTCTGAGTTTTTGACCATTACCTACTGTGAGATTGTCAGTACCTTGGTACTCTGAGTAAAAGGAGAGATTCGATAAGTAAGATGTTACATGATCGGTAGCACCGCTATCTGCGTACCATGCCGGATCACAAACAATCTCAGGATTTGCATAATACACAGCAGATTGTAGGAAATGAGCTTGGTGAGGTGAGTTGGTCAGTGCTGGAAGATTGCTCGATTGGAACTGAGGATTTGATGTCTGAAAGTGATTATGAGCAACGAAATTACCTCCTCCATTCTGATTGTAATTACTCTGATAATTCTTATCAAACCTATGATAACAATTCATTGCAATACGACCAGTTTTTCCACAAACTTGACACACCGGTCTGTTGTTGCTCCACCTTCCACGTCCACGATTCCTCCCTCTGTTTCCAGTTTTGCCATTCATGTTATTGTTACTTGAACCACCTCTTTGAGTTCTCCTATCATTTTGATCATGAGTAGCCACGAAATTTACAGTTGCTGCCGGTATATCAAGCTGAGTGGTTGAGCTGAGTTGTGCAATTCTCTGCTCATGATTGAGAAGCAAATATTGTGCTTCTTGAAAAGTGGTGGAGCTTCTTTGAGAGGTAATTATTGTTACAACATAATCGTATTCATGTCCAACTCTATTCAAGATACTTAAAATAAGATCATTGTCACTCACAACTTGTCCAGCTGCTTTCAATTTGTCTCCGATTGTCTTTACTTTAAGAACAAAATCAGTAATGGAACTAGCTCATTTCTTTGTATTTTGCAGCTGATGTTTCAGTTGTAGAACTTTTGCCATAGATTGTTGTAAGAACAATTGATCAAGTGTATTCCATACTTCAAGAGAACTGGTACAATCTGTCACATGACCTATTATTGTTTGATTTATAGTAGAAAATAGCCAGCTTAGAAGTATCTGATCAGATCTATGCCAAGTTACATAGTCTTTATTCATAACCAGTTGCTTTTCTTCTCCATCAATTGATTGTATTTCAACAAACTTAGGTGGAACTGGACGTGAATCTGAGATAAAATCAGTCAACTGAAAAGCTCTAATAACAGGAAGTACCTGAGCTTTCCATGAAACGTAATTGTCACTGTCAAGTTTGACTTGGAGGTTGAAATGCATAGATTTTGCAAGAGACGAGAAGTCTCCAGAACCAGAACCTCTTGAAAACTCTTCGTCATGACTTGAAGATGAATTTGAGTGGAACTCCATGGACGTTTAGTCCTCTTTATGCTCTGATACCATGTGATATTACAAGTGTTTGAAGAAATGCTTCATAGAGAAACGAAGCTGATAGTAGAAGAAGAAAGCAAAAGAAAAACATAGTAAAAGAGAGAGCTCGTGTTTTTTTTATTGTAATAAATTTCTAATTCATTACACACTTTTTTCTGATTATTTTCAAGTCTGACATTGACAACACTCACAGTAATACTTTAAAAAAATATTAGATTAAGCGATTGATTAGATGTTAATGTAAAAAATTTAAAGCCATAAAGCTTCACCAAATAAAAAATAAGAAGAGATGAAAAGAAGATGATGTAATCTCACTAATGCAGTAAGAGCATCTCCAATGTAAATATGCATTTGGAGAAAATTGATTGTCACATATGATAGATAGTTAAAAAGTTAGAAAAACTCTCTCCAATGCAATTATCTAACTTCAATATGGAGATGATGTGGCAAACAAAAAGTTAGAAATTATGGAGTTGAGTTTCTAATTGTAGAAACTCTCATAGAAATGTTGACTAGGATTTCTAACTCATTCCACCAATAATATTAAAGCTCATTTAATTGTAAAATAAAGGAGGAGAGATAATGTAATAATTGTTTATTATGATTGGTTATAAAATGGATATATATTTGACTTTATATAATTGCATTGGATGTATGAATATGTATTTATCTAAAAAAAATTCAAAAGTGGGTCCATAATAAATAGAAATGATGATGTGGTACCATTTAGAAACTTAAAAATACATATTTGCATTAGAGATGCTCTAATGTCCATGAAATTTTAAAAAAAAAAATATAAGGATAAAGAGTCTACGGGTTTTTTTTAAGAAAAAAAAAACAGATAAAGAGTCGACTCAACTATACTATTGGATGTTAGGATTTTCTATAAATCTATAATTATTTATTAGATTATGTTATCAATAATCCTAAGTTGTTGGAAATCTTTTCCTTTTTTAAATTCTCTATGATTCCAAATTCCTAATTTTTTTTAGGGTAGTGTTAATATTACAGTTGCATAGCTTTTAAGGCAGTGTTAACACAATAAATGAAAAAATAAAGTAATTGTTATCATGTGTTTAAGGGTAAAGTTAACACTTCCTGTTTTTTTTATATAACATCCCTAAATCTTTTCCTTGCCACCGTATTTTTTTTACCTTAGCAACAAAAATCTTGTTCTCTAATCTCTATGTATTTTCTTCTCTTTCTAACTGTTCAACTCTCTCTCACACAAAAGAACAGCTTCTCTCTCCACACCAAATTTCTTCTGCAATAAACTGGAAAAAAAAAACTCAAGTTTAATATTGTTTGAACTTTTAATACCATAAATCATTTCTTCAATATTAAACCCTAATGTAGGTGTGTAATTGGAATCTATTCACACAGTCCTCGGTAATAGATTACCTGCCAATGTTTGGTAGAAGAAAACATAAGAGTGTTGAAGAGAGAAAATAGTTTTATGGCAGAGCTGAAGAGATGGTATAGTTTTGCTTGTGGAGATAAAATTTCGAAGTTACTTTTTACTTAAAATCAGTTTTTGTTTCGATAATCAAATTTAACCATAAGATGAAATCACCGTTAGATTTTGAAGATCCTAAATTTTCTTCTCATCCGTAGCTACTATCAAACAGGTTGGTGATGTACTGTATTAGTTATATCATTTTTGTTATGTGATTGTATTGTATTGCATAATATTTTGTCAAATAATAAAAATATTAAAAGAAAAAGTTTATAACTTATTTTATTCTAAATATCCTTTAAATGAATACATAAATAAATATATTTTTATTAATGATAATATTTAAATAAAATAAATATTTCCTATGCGAATTTTGGTGACATGTGCTCTACATTTATGAAAAAAGAATACTAAAAAACGAAAGTAGGGATTTTGTAAAAGAGAAATTGTTTCAAATTTAGGGAACATAAGTGAGAAGTGCAGAGATTTGCTTAATTAGAGAAGGTGCTGAGCTTTATTTTTTTACAGAAGTGTTGATCTTTGTAGAGAAGAAAGAGAACAAAAAAAAAGTCAAGCTTTCAGTGCTTCTTAGTTCACACTATTATTATGTATCATGTAATACAATATTTGATGCATTACGCTCATTATTTTGCACTAACTTAATACGATAGGAAGGGATATCTATTTATTATTTTAGTATATTTTAATTATCTAATACGATACTGAAAAAATCACAATATGATTTTAACTCATACTTTGTTTTATTGATAGCAAGCCTTATTTATAAATATACATATATATATGAAATTCAAAATATAACAAACAAAGATCAGATAGAATAAATTATCCTCATTTCCTAACCATTAAAATATATATGAATTTTAGTTGTAGGTTCAGTACTGCAAATGTGGTAGATGTTATGACAATGAATGCCACATTGCCACCAAACTCTGCAGTTGAAATATAGTTAGAGAGAACGGAAAATGCTATTACAAATCCAAACAGCAACCAAGCACATCAACTGCCAGTCAACCAAGTGCTGTTTATGTTATTGATAATATCTTCTATGAATGTATGATATTCTTTCCATGGATAAATATTCTGTTTGCTGGAGTTTATTAGGCTGATTTTTTTATTTTTTTATTTTTGACAGTATATTGGGCTGGTTGATAATGATGTAATGGTTGCTACCTCTGATGAGGTTTTATAAATTTTGTTTTTTTCTGTAAAAAAAAAAAAAAGAGTTTAATTTAATTTTCTCCTACCTAACTTTCTTTGTATATTCCTCCCTAAGTAGACTACCATAAAGTCAAATATATGCATTTTTTATATTTATTTCAAAATTAAAGCTTTATATCACTACTGAAAAATCATGAAGCATTTTATTGCTGCATAATAATAATCTCCATTAATAGAAGCTGCGGAGGCCACGATCTAATAGTAATTCTCCCACACCCATATCAATGAAATTGTTTGTTCGAATCATATTGGTCCATCTGCTTCCTAAATTTGTAGTAATTCAATAATTACCAAATTTGTAATAATTAAAAAGTATTAATTATAGTATTTATCTCCACCGAACTTTGCAGGCCAGGTAGTCCACAGCAAAGTAATAACAAGATTTATATGAAAATAATTATAGGATGACACATTGACGCTCATATAACGACTTGCAATCCAAAACTCTCTCGGCTGCACTATATTTCAGGATAGACTTTCACACACCAAATATAACTCATTTCTAACTTTACATGAACAAAACAAATATTTAACATAAATATAGTCGTTTACATACTACAGAAAATCAATTCAAAATCTCCTCATCATGTGTTCTTGTTCACTACTTGTTTATTTATATATACTTAATGTTTGATCTTTTGCTTCTAGCATCATACACCATATCATCTGCAAAGTAACAAGGCTTGTCCTCATCAATTCTCCCGATTTTTCCCAATCCAGTACTCGTGTAGCTCCTCTTCATCACGCCACTCTCCTTAGCATCAGGCCATCTAAAATCTTGTTCCCTCTCATTCAAATCCATCTGAATCTCCAATTTTTTAGTCACAGCTTCCAAAAGTTGTCTAAATTTTTCATCGTTCGACTTTGAAAAACCTGCGCTAAAATTCTTGGCGGGCAAACGGAAGAGTGCTTGTGCGGTGGGGCAGCCCATTACACCACCAAAAGCTAACTTACTAGCACAATCCTCCATGCTCTTCACATAAAAGTCTCTACCCTTGTGAAGAATCTTTTTGTGTTTCTCCACAAAGTACTTCAATTTACTTTGCTTCTGATCTGGTTTGCTCGTCATGTAATTTGTACAGCTACACCTAAAGTTTGTAATTAATTTTAGAAGAACTTGAACTTATTGCAACTTTGAATTTAAATTGAAGAATATGATAGGAAAGGTTGATTGGTATATATATATAAGGTGTTGATTTGGATTTATTAATTTGACTAATGTTGGACTTGTATTTTATATAGTAGTCCTAAGGAAACCACATTGGGTTAGAAATGAGGTCTGGTCATGGCTGACTACTAACCAGCTCACTTTCCTGTGCGTGTGTAATTTTTTTTTTTACGTATTATTACATATTTAAGAGTCAAGAGAAACGTGATTTAAACTCACAACATATATTGATGTGGCTATGAGAGGCTTAAATTCTATAGGGATTTTTTTTATATAATATTATATCAAGGTTAATTGTGCTTCTCAATAATATGGTCAATTTAGTTTATGATTGTTATATAGAGGATAGAATAGTCTTTTTAAATAAAAATTAATGGAAATACTAACGGTAATATTTTATATGTACTAATTTAAGGATAATACCGGTCAACAATCAAAATACTTACTCATTGTTTTGATTGGTTGCTATTAAATTGATTGGTGTTTGATATTAAATTCTTAAACCCAAAACAACAGGCCGTTCCAAATCTCAACCAATCAAAATTGACATATTTTGGGTGTTGCTCTGTCAACACCCAAGTATTATCCCTAATTTAATACAAATTGAAACAATAAAGACTATATTGATACTAAATGAAACAACAAATATTAATTAAACCATTAGATTATATTGATAATTTTTAAAAATAACATGAATGATTTTGATATTTTTCCTATAAAATATCCTTATTCTATATACTATGTACAACATTGAAGCAATAAAATTTTGACATACCCAACTCATATCTCAATTTGAATCATTTTTATGAGACGTCATTTATTTTACATTATACGTGTTAAGTGAAATAAATCATCAATAACGTGAATCCATTAATCAATTAACACCTTATGAATTGAGAAGTCTAGCACACAGATTCCAATTGAGTGGTTTATCTGTAGTTTACTTACGTATATAAATGTCACATCAATCCTCGTGCGTTTTAAAATTGGATATCTAGTAGTAATCTTATTACAATATTAGCGAGATAAGAATGATTTAGCAATATATATACACCCCACACCTAAACTATAAATTAAATTTGGAGTTCGAGTCATATATATATCCCTTTCACAGAATCTCAAATTATTTGTAATTATTAAAAAAAACATAAAATTCAAACAAAATAAACACATATATTTAGTACAATATTTGGCGAAGTGACAGTCCATGATTTTATTCTGCCGGATTGTGAATCTTACTTTTGTAAATAGTAATCGCTTCAACAAGAAATACAATTAATGTAGTTATAAAATTAATGCAAGTAATATCGAACACAAATTGCACGAGGACTATTTTGGCTGTAGGGACCTTTTTGTTTGTGGCTCCTAACTTGGACCGGAGATTCCGTTTATGTACCCCGGTCCCCGCATATTTGTTCCAAATTCTAGCCGATTTTCTTTGGTAAATTCCAAGTGTACGTCCTCATCAGGCAACAATATTTTCTATAATTCAATCATTATGCTCTATGCAATACTAACAGTAATGCTAGAATCTCATGCTTTAAAGTTTCTCTGCTTTCACCTGACAACCGATCAATTGATACACATTAATAATGATTTATCTCGTATAATATAAATTTATTTGAAACTTTCAAGTGTCCTATATATCCATGTATTTGAAGCTTTCAAGGGTTCTTTTCCGATATGAATCAGTCCACCAGGACCACCACCATGTACAAGCACGAGCCGGTTGTGCCGTTTCATTCAAACTGCCTTTGAAGCTACTTCCAAGAAGCACTTCCATTATACAATAATATTAAACAAAAAATGCAAACATATATACAAGCTAGCTTCTTAGTTGTACTGCTCTTCTAGCTAGCAAAATGAGTCGTCAGAAAATGAGAGTGCTTAACAGAACCAAAAAGCAAAGCAAGTTCAAGCAAATTATATCAGCACCCATCAAAGTTCTTTGCAAGGTTAGAGACTGTTACATGATGGGCATGGACGATTGCGCTGGAAGGGCGGGTTACAGAGGAGTTGTGGCGGGCTGTTCGATGGTCCAAGTTGTGCCCTTGCCTAAATGTTTTAATGTCAATAAGTACTCTTTCAAGGCAAGTGGTCATGATGATCAGGAATTGATCGGCAGGAAGCCGTTTTCAGGTGCAACAATATATCATCAGTGCATGATGGGCAAAAGGCGATTAAGATTGGTGGGACGAGGAGTTATAGTGTTGGTGTAGGAAAGATTGGAAGAATTGATGAAGACAAGCCTTGTGACTTTGAAGAAGAAGAAGGTTTGAACCCAAATTTGTTGTATCCAACAAGTAGAAGTCATGCTCTGAAAAGGACCTTTATCCACCGATAAGTTGTGGTATATAGATCAACCTGAGCGGCAGTTCAAATATAAGACGGTTCAAACATGATACATAAGTTACGTATAATAATAGTGATTCTACAGGAAAATACTACATTTACCAAAATTTCATCCTAAAAAAACTTATCAAATCCACCACAACCACATACAACCCATGTAGGTCCCATCCCAAAAAAACATCATTTATGTGGTTACGGTGGATTTAAGATGTTTTTTTGTGATGAAATTTTGGTAAGTGTAGCAATACCCTTAATTCCTTAAAACAATATTTGAAAATACTTGGTTAAAAAGAAAAAAAAATCTGCCCTTTGTTCCTCTCTCTCTCTTTATATATATATATATATATATATATAGAGAGAGAAAAAGAAAGTCGTTTCGTTTTTCTTAAGGCTTTTTGTTTTATGCTCTGCGTGTCAATATTTTTGTTAGGATTGTTTCCCTTGATTTTTGTGTTTTTTTTATTTTTGTTACTCTTCATTTTATTCTTTTTATATTATTAATGGATACTCTTTTTATATTATTAATGGATACTGCGTTAGGGTTTTTCAGCATATGATCGCTTGTGATGATTTTCCCTCTATATCAATCCAATTTTATCAACAACAACAAAAAAAACACCTTATCAACTCAATTGTGCTATTTTCATGATGTTTAAATTATTTATTTGCTCTTAATTTAATAATCGGGAAGAGTACTGACAAATTGACAATTAATATTGAACTAACATTAAATAAATGATTTTATTATATATATATATATATATATATACACCTCATGGTGTGTCAGCAATTCGAATACTTGAAATATTATCGGATTGAATGAGTATCTTTACCATTAAACCACATAAAACGGTAGTAAATGACTTGATTTTGAAAGATAAAAAATTAAGTTAATCTAAGCGAATGAGTTGAACATGTTAAGGAAGTTTACCATAATCATCAGACCTAAAACAATGCATTCTCATCACCATTAATTGCCAATACGGGTACATGATCAACTCTCAAGTACTTCTAAATAGTTTAGTAATCGGTACTTAGAATCTCAAATGCAAGTCGTTACTCACACAAATTTGTTAGAGATTCCAGTATTTAGTTATATCATAAAACTCTGTATACACTAATTAGAATTAGTTAAATCAAGTTGGATGAATTGTTCATTTTTATTGTAATTTTTTTAACTAAAAAAAATGAATTCATTTTTAACTTATGCAACAAAAACTCAGACATTATGTGCATATTATTATTATTACTTTAATGTTTTTAACAAATTTAAGGTTAATTGACACTGATGCCCCTAAACTCTTTTAAAATATACACGATGTCTTCTATACTTTATTCTTGTCACCGAACCCTTTGAATTATCGTTTTATGATAAACATTTGGGTTTTTCCCTCTGTAAGGAGACATCTACAGTCGATTGTTGTTAATTTATGAGATTTCAAGAGTTTAATGATAAAAATAACATATATAAATAAGGTGTAAATTCAGACATATTTAAGAGGATGTTTGTGACCATTAACCTAAACTGAATATGTATGTGATGTGAGATTTGGGTGACAACTTATTTTTAATTCGGTATAATGCATTTTGAAGTCAAAACATTTTAAATAAAAAATAAAAACTCCAGTCCAGTAACCCAATCCTAGGCTCCTAGCTACCCAACACGATCAAAATTGGGTTGGATTGCGTTGTGATTTACATTGGATTGTTAAAATCAACGCAACCGGCCCGATAAATATCCACCCCTAAATCTCATTGGTGCTCCTAAATCAAAATATAATTATTATTTTTTTGTGTAATCAAAGTATAATAATTTGGCACTGGCAATTGTCAAAGAAAATATAATAATTTTGGCAGCCAAAGTTTTTGAGATTTGGCTGTTGAAACTTTCTTTCTTTCTTTTTTCCTTTTCTGTCTCCTTGATTTATAGGCCATTGACATTGCAAAGTATATGAGAGAATAAATCCTTTGCTGTACCAAAAATAAAAACAATAAATAAATAAATTATAAATCCATTAGAAAAGAATGGCTTAATAAATTTTTTTGACAAGTCCTTTGGATTGCATAATTAAGGGAGGGAATTAAGCAAGGAGTTAGTGAGTTACATTTTTACGTTCCAAAGGGTCCCAAAGCACTAAACGGGCTGCTTTGCAGATTTATTGTGGAATTGTGTTGTCTGACTCTATTTAAAATCACTTTTAACCCATCATTACATTAGACCTACTTTAGACTCAACTGTACGTAATTAACCGATTGACATTGATTCAGTGGTATGTTTATAAATTATTGAGATTCTGGATTCAATTAATTCTCCATTCTTCAAATTCCGAATGAATTGTAATAGCTCAGAATGAAGAGTAATGCTAGACATTCTAATTTTTTTTTTTCAAATGATGTGATACGTGAGGTGTCAATATCTTATAAATCATCATATAATCTCATGATTTATAAAACGTTGACAACTCACGTGGGACAGAATTTGAAAAAAAACAAATGGAACGTCTAACAAGTGAATAATTATAAACCCTAATTCTCAAATTCAATTCAATTTAATTCAATATACTACAATCAATTATTATAAAAATTAATTCTTACAGCCATATAACAATAATGAAATTTTGTTTAAAAAATCCCAAAACTAAGTCAATAGATATTCCAATATTTGATATATCAAAAGATCAATTATTAGGAAGAAGAGTATACACAACCTATTAATCTTTTAATAACTATGAAAGCAAATAATAATTGTGCATATACGTATATTGAAAGAATATGTTAGAATTCATGAGTTAAGAGAGGTTGGTTGCATAAGAACACTATTGGAAAAAAAAAATCAGAGAACAATCATGAAGGAGATTGAATTGAAAAAAAAAATAACGAGAGAAGATGAAGGAGATCGAATAAAGCAAAAAAAAAAAAATCTATAAAAAAAATATGTAATCCTTAATAATGAGCGTAAAGAATGAGTGTTAAGTGAGTTATATATTTAGGTTTGTCTAAGGTTAGTTTTGGAGAATAAAATCTTTCAAAAGCACCAAACCGGCTGCTTTGCAGATTTATTGCGGAACTGTGTTCTTATGATTTTGTTCAAAATCACTTTTAACTTTTAACCCATCGTTACATAAGGCCAACCTTAGACTCAAAAGCACTTATAATCTGTAAATAAATCTATCAATTATCAATAGTCATTTGTAATTAACCAATTAGTTAATCCAGTGATACGTCCCTCTCACCTATATTTTTTAA
This sequence comes from Dipteronia dyeriana, assembly GCA_032871835.1. Taxonomy (NCBI): domain Eukaryota; kingdom Viridiplantae; phylum Streptophyta; class Magnoliopsida; order Sapindales; family Sapindaceae; genus Dipteronia; species Dipteronia dyeriana. Next base: position 88,708,182 of record CM065295.1, on the reverse strand, counting down.
AATATATATATAAATCGACATATAGATTTAGAAATTCATCAAAAACCTTCTAAATTTTTTTAATATTCGTCATAGTTATAGATAAAGACATTTTATTATTTTTATTATTATGAATAAGCTAATTATATATAATTGGAATAAATTGTAAAGGCTGCTGGTGATGTAGATAGTTCAAAATCCAAATCTCTATCAAAAAAAAATATATATATATGGATGAACCAAATCCAATACAAAAATGTTGATTCAATCTTTGGAATTTGGATTCATAATTATTTATCAAGCATTAAACTCCACCTCAGTCTTTGTCAGGCCACCGACTTTTTTGCTGAAATCTGTGCTTTAAAATCCTACATACACCACCATTCCATTCCTTCCTTGCTACCTTCAAAGTCAACCGTTTTAATGGGAGAGGGCCGACCTTTAAAGTCTCTCAAAATAATTTGCATATCATTAAAAGCAATTTATTTATTCTCATATGCGGGTATTCTTTTGACCTCATGGTGTCGCATTATTTAGAATATAATAAATAATAATAGTAATAATTGAGAACCCACTTTACCTACTGCTTCATGTGTTTTGACACTCTTGCACCTCCATGAATCTGCAAGTAAACTGCACTGCAGAAATCATGAATTCCCAAGACCTCTAACTTACATCAAAATGATTTTGCTTCTGCACTGGATCACTGTTATTGACTTTTCATAACCGGGTGATTTTTTTATTTTATTTTAAAAAAAAATACCCCATATAGTGAAAATTTAACAATCTCATTAATGAAGAAGCAGAGAAATTAATATTATCAAATCCGAAACGGTTACATGGAGTTTCTTTTAACACAGAATCGGAAGATCAAGAAAATAAATAAAACTATTTATCTACAAAGACAATGAAAACAAAAAAAAATCAAAAGAAAGTGCGTTTTGGGGGATGATCAGCGACCTTGAGAGTTTTTTCAATAAGCTTCCTGGCTTTTTTGCTGCGAATCTCCACTTTAACACTTGAGCTCTTGTCCATCTTTATATATGGCTTCTTCGTCTTCTTCAAATTCAAAGCTCTCACTTTCGACTTTATCGACTCCACCAAATTGTCTAATTGAATCATCGTCATTTCAAATTCCTGAAACTGAGAAAATGTTTTTACACAGACACAAAGCCTACTTTGCTCTGGTTTGGCTTCAGAGATTTGCTTGGTGATGTTTTCTCTGGTTTTTATTGACTGGGGTTTTCATAATTGGGTTTGTTTTTTAATATAATCACGACTTTGCCATTGGCCTACCTTATCTGACTTATTTGCACATGTAGGTCTGATGGTGCGTCATGCCTATATTGCTCATATGCTTTATTTATTTATTAATTGGAAACATGATATTTTTATTTTATTTTTTAACTATGGAAACATAATAATATAAACGGTCAATTACCGAATAAATCTTGATTTTCTTTTTCTTAACTTCAAGTAGATTGTGATGTTTCGTTTTTGATTAAATTGGGCTCAGTGTTATTCATAAACATCAAATTCGTCTTTCTTCAGTCAATTTTAGCTATTGTAAAAGTAAATTTGTATTTTAATTCAAATCTCATTGCAAACATTACACATTTAATATTTGATATATATAAAAAAAAGGTAAAAATAACTAGTCGAGATGGTTAGTCTTTTTTTATATATATATATAAATGTTTTCAATTTTTCTAATAGCTTTTATTTAAAATTTTAATATTATTTATTACAAATTTAGATTATAAATATAATTCTTTATTTATTGCGATAATATGAAAACTATTGATTTAATCTTTATTTTAATTAAGTTTTTTATTTTTTTTAAATTATTTTTTGTTCAAATAAGACAAATCAAAAATTTTAACGTACTTTTATAAATTTTATTAAAGTCAAACATTAGATTTGACCATGAAATTGATCGATTTAAAAAAGTCGGGGCTTTATTTGATACTTATGAAAAATATGAGAGTCAACTTGATCAAAAACGGAGAAGTCTCAAACTAATTAGAATTAAGATAAAGATAATATCAAATATTTGATGGTTCGTGACCTATTTAATAATCGCCCGGATACAAAATGCATACCAAATATTAGATAAAAGTGATTTGAATAAGATTATAACTTTTGACGGATTTGTCCGGAAAACATAATAACTCATAAATTATCAACCAAATGTTAGATATTGTTACCTTAGGACGGTGATATATAAAACTATATATATATATATATGATATCTGTAACATGTCACATTTCATGTAGAGATAGATGGTGAATGAAAATGATTTTATCAAATTGTACTTGATAAAAAATGACAATGTTCTAAAATTGTAATTGTTCATCGTATAAAACCTAAACTAAAAAGAAAAAAAAATAGTTTATATTAATTTGGACGGCTTGGATGGAGAAATGGCAAGTATCATGCAAATAAATATGATTTATTCTCATCAAGTTCACTGGAACACATCAAAGTGGGGTATATATAATCAGGTGCTACACGGTCAACTCCTTATAATTTCTACAAGATTATTTTGTGTGAACTACATTTAAGAGGAAAAAAATAAAAATAAAATAAAAAACCTTGAATTTTAATTATTATTATTTAAAAAAAAAACTCTAGTTTCAATTTTAAATGAAAATTTTCAATCAGAAACAATGTTATTGTAATTATAGTTTGATTCCAGGGGTAGTTTAGTATTTGTGGTTAAACAGGGTCAAATGATGCTTTAATAAATTAATTATTAATGTGGCACACACATTTCATAATATTTGGTTGGCTAAACGATTTAATATTAGGATCGAATAAGATATAATTGCTAATTGCTACCTAACAAATATTTCATTGATTCTTATTGCATTCTTCAATGAATTTCTTTCGATATTTTTTTTTTTTACGAATAATACTACTTTATTCAAATTTAATATACAAATCTAAAACCTAAATGATATAACAACACTTTAATCCATTCATTTAAATTAAGATTATAGTATTGTCACATTTGATATCAATTTTAGATAAAGTAACATTATTGTTTTTTAATTAATATCTTAACATTTTGATTTTTGATCCATATCTCAAATTCCCAACTTGTATTATGACTCCTAATTTAAATACACAAAAATGTCTTCTTACATTTCATTCTACTAACATTTATAACGATTATAAATATACCTTATTATGATCAATTTCACTGATCTTCTCTTGAACACGGTAGAATTATGTATTTATTTAAATATTTTTAAAATTTGTTATGATTTTTAAAAAGTTTAAATTAAAAATTTGTTAAGAGTTTCTCTTGAAGTTAATACAAAAATAGGAAATTGGTCAAAATTTCCCTTCCAAAAATGATTTATCCTTCTAAATATTATATATTTGTAAATATTTATTTCAATATTAGAGTTGATTTACAGAATAAGACATCCCAGCCAAAGAACTTAAAAGATATATTTTAATGTGCATGATTAAATCAACATAATTTTTAATTTAAATGTTTACTTCAATATTCAACTGAAGCTCCTAAAACCGTAATAAATTTGGGGAGACTTCCGGTGAGTTGAGAGTTGGCTTTTTCCGATTATGGAAATGGATATCCAAACCGCGTTGTAGTATTTGATATCGATAAATCTCGATAGTCCTCTGATATAAGGATGACAAAGAAAATGATGATAAATATATGTTCTTCCATCCCAATCCCTCTCCATTTCCCTCGATTTCCTCCGTTTTTTCCAATCCGAAATCTCATATTTGAACCCATTTTCTCTGTTTTACTATTGTATTTTCGAAATAACCTCAACAAATAGATAATTCATCATTCAAACATTAACAAAGGTTAGCTATCTCATTCTCCTATCATTCTCCTATTACATAATAAAAATTCAAATACAATTTAAAGTTTATAACATGCCAAAAAAATCTAAAATCTAATTTATTTATTTATAAAGTTTTTGATGAAATCATTCTCATCCCTATCCTTATTTATGAGAGATTTTTTCCTCATTTGTGGGGATTTGTGGCCTCATGGTGGAAATTGACATCCCCACGTGATATAAGTTTTTAAAAAAAAAAAATAATGATTGGGATATATACAATTTCATATCATGCCTTAAGTCAACTTTAGTTAAATTTTAATGATGATATTATATTGTCCCAATCACTTGATTATAACAAATGGTGATTTAATTTTAAAATACTGATTTAAGTAAACAATTTAAATTAATTAAATTCTTTCTGTTTGAGCTTTGAATATGAGATTTTAAAGTTATCAAAGCATGATTCTTGACAACAATCAAATAAAATTACAAAGTAAACTATATTATTGGTATATCCAACATCTTAATCTAAGAGAATGAGAAATGTCCGTTCAAGTGTTGAAGAATTGAATTTCTTTTTCACCAAATTTATTTGTATTGGACTATTAGACTGAGAAAGCAACACTATGTGCATTTATTCTAGCCCACTTTTGACTATCAAACTTCATCATTAAAGTCTCAAATGCACAAACGACTTGTCTTTAAAAGAAATTTCTGTTATTGTCACTGTCGATCACTAATGGGTGGGAAAATTGAAGAATACATTGCTTGCTATTTCCTATTTTTAATCTAAAAGAGCTTCTTACACGAAACATAATACATCCAGATTTATAATATTATATCATGTGACATAAAAATTTAATCATGATTTCCGATATCACATACCATGATTTCCAAAAGCTATACAAATTGTACCAATCTACCGGATATGAGATGCCCAACACTTAAGCATCATCCAATTTTATATATGATAGAATTAGAAATGTTATTAATATTTTTAAAATTTCTTACATGTTTAATAATAATTCTATATAAAATTGTTATAGAAGAATCATATTTTGGACCAAAAATAGTATAGATTGCTTAGTTATATAACATGTGGGTTTATTGCCCCTGAACGTTTGTTTGAGGGAACATCTACGGTCGGGGTTTGCCGGTAAACGAAAGTTTAAGGGATATAATGTCTAAAAAAAAAATATGGGATAACATACGAATTCGTTTATAGACTTATAATCGATGAGGCATATGTGCCAATTAACCAAATTAATAAAATACACACTTATATCCAAAAACTAAAACAAGAAAGAAAAAACAATCGTACACAGGCACAAACCCACGTAAGGATCAGGATTCACACACTATAAATTGAACAAAACAGCTAGAGCCAGTTTCACACAAGAAAAATATGTGTCCATAGAAATCAAATTAATTTATCCCTAAATCGACTGTTTTCTAACATTAGGCACATATTAACAGCCATGGAAACTCCTGAACACAACTATTTGTAGCATGTGTGAAAAGAATCTACTTTGGAAGACTTCCATACCTTGCAGGGCGCATATGTAACTAACATGTCTCTTAAACTCTTTTAAGTCTTAAGGTATCTACAACGTTGACATTAAAATAACTATTTCATCTCTAACCCTTACCCACTGCACCATATTAAAAAAAAAATCCCTTTCTTTCTTTTTTTTTCAATATTTCTCCACGATTAACATTTCGTCCCATAATTAACATAATGTTACAATACGATAAGAAATTATGAAATTAATACATTAAAAGAAATTAAACTACGAGAAACCGACATAACTCTTGTTTTGAATGAAGTGATTTATTTTAAAAAAAATTGCATTTAAAATTTAAAATTATACATTTCATTTTAGTTTATTATAAATTTTAATAACAATAATAATTAAAGCACATCAAAATCATTAAATAGTAAAAAAGATCAAATTGAAATAAATTTAATTGATTAGGGTAAAACTATGATTAAACAAAACCTTTAAATAAATGATATAATTTGAAAAAAATAAAATAAATAGGGTTAAATTGTGATTATGTAAAATTTAAGGGTTAGAAAAAAAAAACTGATCTATCTTTTGTGCTAAAAGAACAGTGTTGCTTAATATATCGGATGACATTGTTCATCAGCCGATGGAAGGCAGAGAGGATAGCGCTGCGTTGGAGGCTGTTTTTGGTGGTAAATGGAGATTGGTGTGGTGATTGCTGCAGGATCGGAGAAGCTCTTATCTAACATAAACTTGGTGGAACCTGCACCATCCGTCTACCCGCTCATATAATATAAAGTTATAAACAATGTATGATATTATGTGAGTAAACAAACGGGGAGCGTCCGAGGTCTACCCCACCCAAAAATATTTAAAATAAATTAATTCTAAATTGTAGATAGCAACCAACCGTTGACCACTGACATAACAGTACAATGGCGTGCGACCTGGAGAACCCCAATGTCAACACAGAACAATATCAAGTATGCAGATCTTATTTTACTATGATTTCAAAGATGTGTGATTTTCAGTGATTAAAATAATAATAAACAGGTGCTGGTTACAGACTATAGAGGGAAGAAAGCGACCTTCCCTAGTAGAAAACGTTTCCAATTTGCATTCAAAAGTCTATATTAATCCAATCCATACGGAGATTCAGAGAGTGAAAGCTTAGTAGGAAAACAAGAGAGCATATACATACCAGAGTAGAAGTCTCTGCATCCCTAAAAAAGAGTCTGCAACTAGTACCCAAATTCGGATTCAAACACGGCACTAAAATAAAAATGATCAAACATTATTGTTAGTTCCAAAAGACTTTTAACTGTAGAATCAGCAAAGATAATAATAAACAGAGAAGCTCATATCATATCACCAGAGGATCGCGGATAATTAGATTTCCCCGGAAATAATCAAGCACATGGCACACGTGTGAAAGACGGCAAGATTCCGAACCTAATTTTCCCAAAACATGTAATAACCAAGCACAGGGAAGATCCCTCATGGAAAGCCAAGAGAGAAGATGACAAATATATGTATAATATTGATGACTGATATATTGAACATGACATAAGTTTGAGTTAGAAAAGCACATATTTGGAAAACCTAATCATTCTATTAGATTAACTAGATGGGAAACTGTTTGGACAAACATAATAATAGGTGCACATTGATGACAATCTGACATAGATAATGATCAAAGTACCGAAAAAGTCATAGTCACAACTAAGAAAAAAAGAGAGAATTCCATCCAAAGGTCATAGTCACGACTAAGAAAAAAAGAGAGAATTCCAACAAAAACCTGCAGCTGGAGAACGACGATAAGTTTGAGTTCTAAATTAGAGCACAGTAGGGCAAACAGATTCTAACCAAAATCATCTTGTTTTAACTTAAAATAGGATAATCGAGATTTAAACAAATTTAGATTGCATTTGTGTGTTCAATATTCAAAGTTCCACATGTACTGGGATTGGTAGCAAACAGACACAATTCTTATACTACATAAATATATCTCAATATCCAGGTAATATAAGGTGACGATCTTCTCCAAATTTGGATCAACTTTGATTTCATATAATGTTGTTCTGGTTTGACCCTTTCTTCCCAGTTTTACCATCATCTCCAAATTTGTTGCTCGAGCAAGCAACTTACTAGCCAAACCTGAGAATTAAAATAAAATATAAAAGATTATAGTCCTCCAGAAAATCTGGCTGAATAATAAATCAAAATTATAAATAAATATTTGACCGAACACAGGAATATATATATATAAAGCAAAAGCCAAGTCCCCAACAGAAGGGTATGCAATAACGTAGTTCCTAAAATTCAACTTACATTCCTGGACCAAGAAGTTAAATTCACATTCACTAATGGTTTGATTCTTTATAAACAATGACTAGCCTTAAGTATTAGAC